>NW_012192906.1:423242-516515 GCF_000504015.1 Erythranthe guttata
TATATATATATATATATATATATATATATATATATATATATATATATATACAGTATATGTATATGTAATGCAGTATATGTATGTATATGTCTATATATATGTATAGTCTGTATCTCTGTATATATATATATGTATGTCTGTAATCTGTATATATATATATACGTATGTCTGTATATATATACATATATGTCTGTATGTATATATATATATATATATATATATATATATATATATATATATATATTAAGTAAATTTAGTTACTATTTATTTTTCAAAAATGAAAAAAAAAAAAACTAAAAAAAAAAAAAATAGCAAAACCCGAACCCGACCCGAACCCGACCCGAAATAACCGGGTACCCGGTTGCCGGGTACCCGGTTATCTCGGGTCGGGTTTGTTGGTCGAAAACCTACACGCAAGTGCACGTATCGTACAAGTAATATAGTGGACAATTAAGTCTGGATATCGAACCCACAGGGAATATTTAATTATCTAATCCTAGACGCTAAATTCTACCAATTATTATCAAGCCCACCCTACACAGTCGACTTTAGGGAGAAATAACTAAATTAAACTAAATTAAAAAGCAAATTAAAAAGACAAGAACACGAAAGCAATTAAAAACGAAGATTAATCAAAGTAGACAAGCCTAGGATTTTATTCTTCCCCCTATGTGATTATTATTCCCCCAATTCCTTCAATTATGCAAGCAATTAACCCGGATTATTAACCTGAGATGCTAAAATAATCATAACCCGCTTCCGCGTGTATTACAATTCTAATACTCTAGATTCAATTACTATATTCCTATGCAATTAATTCTAGAACACAGCATTAAGCACAAATCTCAATAAGGGCTACCTAAGAGATTAACTATATTCCTATGTTAATACCACAAAGGCTCTTCTACCACAGTTCTAATTATTAACCCGATCTTCCGATTCATACGATTAACAATAACATTAAAGCACATAAGGTGATCAAATTCATGCACTTAATAAAACAAGTAGAAGAAATAATCCGGAATTAAAACTTGCATAAAATCATAGAAAAGGGTTCATAAATCCCACATAGGGTTCCAAATAAAATCCTAGAAATAAGTAATTTAGCTACTCATGATTAAAGGAAAAACGCAAATAAAATAAATCATAGACGATAAATCTATGCTTGGAGTCTTCGAATTCTTCGTCTTCGTTATTGCTTTGTTGCTCTTGAAATTGCGTAAAAAGATCCCAATTTGTGTGCTTGGCTTGGTCTTATATAGGGTGGAGAACTTGGGGAAGAAGGCAGTTTCCTTGTGCAATTAAAATTCCTTCACTGCGCTATTTCGCCCATCCGGACGGCCGTGTGAGATTTATGCCTAAAATCCGCACGGCAATGCGGTCCTTGATTTTCCAGAATTCTGCTTTTTTCGCTTTTGGCCCATATTTTCTTCAAAATTGCAGTTTTGACCCCATACTTTTCCAATTCTTCAATTTGTACCTAAAATACAATAAATCAACTTTTTAAGCACCAATTATCATTAAAACACACGAAAAGCCCAAATAAAAAGGTACGATAAAGTGTAAAAATATACACTTAACACACCCTCAAACTTGAACTTTTGCTTGTCCTCAAGCAAATAACTCAACTATTACATCTCATCACATAGATCAATGATCAACTTCACGTTTTCAGAACTTGTAATTATAATGACAATTCTTAGGCATTCGCAAGCTCAAAATTCAACAACACTTAGTCACTCACCATTACCAAAAACCACAATTCATACAATTGCTTCAAGCATCCAATATTTGCAAATTAAAGATAGAAAGAATTTATACTTACATGCATATGCTTGACTCCAAATACTCACCAAATTATTCTACTATACTAATATCGAACATTAAGCTATTGGGATCATTGGGGCTTTGTGGCTTTCAATTGTTAGGCTCTTTGGTTCGAGGTAGGAAATATAGGTATGTGTGGCTATTCTTCTTGAATTTAGGTGATTACGCCAAAATTTGAAAGATAGGCGTTTGAAACAATGAATTCACCTCTACGGACTTTAATAAACTTGATTCTCAAAAGTTCAAAAGTCTCCACTTTTGCTTTTGAGGCAATGGATTGAGTTTTCAAAAATAATTCAACAACTAGTCCTTATTTCTCCCTTCTAGTCTCCTCTTCTTCTCTTTTTCTCTTTTTTTTTTTTTTTTTTTTTTTTTTTTATATATATATAGAAGCATAGATATTTGTCTTCTTTTTATTTCTTTTTTTTCTTTTCCTTTTTTTTTTTTTTTTTTTTCCAAAAAAAAAAAAAAACCTTATAAAAAATTTCCACCGAACTCCAAGGGGTAATTTTTTTCAAAAGTCCCCACTTTTCTACCTTATACACATGGCTAAAAAAAAAAACAGCTTTTCCCCAAGGCTTAAATCAAGGTTCTAAGGAATTTCGATAAAAAGGTCGGCTTGAAAGGCTCAAACGGTTCAAAAAAGGCCCAAATCATATCCCAAATCACTTACTATTCAATACTTCGTATCATAAATTTCCTAAGGTGAGTCTTAAAACCGAACATAGCATGATCTAGCACAAATTAATTCCAAATTTAAAATACAAAACGTTCAACCAAAGCAATGCACAAAATGTGATTCCTAGCAATAATTCGCTTCTAAGTCCCGCTGAATCGAAAGCTAAACAAACATCAAATCCTTATCACACAAAACAAGCAATTTCATCATCAAACATTGATCATCTCTCATCATCATAAATCATAGATGCATCATTCGACTCAAGCAATTTTTTTTTTTTTTTTTTAATCCGGAATTACGAGAAAAACAATAAAAACGAATAAAACCTAATGCATGCAAACTAAAACAAATAAGCGCAAAAATAACATGTTTTTCACCCCCAAACTTAAAATTTTCGTTGCCCTCAACGAAATTAGCACAAAGTTTAAGGATAGAAAACACCTGATTTAGTCGGGGTCGATGTGATCGGGGTGCTCCTCCCTCGCTCTCTCACGCTCATCCTCATCGGAAAGCTCGGGCACAGGCTCAAGAATGGGTGCCGGTGGATGCCGGCTCGATGCACTCGGGCTTGACTTGAAAAGATGAGATGTTGAAGAAGTTGGTTCGATGCTCTAGCCTCCCTGTCAATACCAACACAAAATAATAATTTGAGAATGCGTGAGTGAATTATATGTGTGAAATTGAAGAATTTTTTGAAGAGAAATTCAAAAAAATTCGAAAATTCGTGTGTGGGAGTTAGAAAGAAGGAAAGAGGGGGGTTTAAGAAATAATGGGGGAGAAAATCGAATTTTCGAAAATTTAAAACAGCCCCTGTTGAGTTCGGACGGCCGTCCCATTTTGCAGCCTATTTCTCGGACGGCCGCACCGTTTCCCGAAATTGGGCAGAAGCTGCTCCGAAACTCGGACGGCCGTCCGAGATTTTAACCCTCATTCCGCACGGCCGTGCCAAACTGCAATTTTGTCCAGTAGCTGCTCCAAAATCTCACACGGCCGTGTGAGATTCATGCCTTTTTCTTGCACGGCCGTGTGAAGAATTGCAATTGGGTCCCTGCAAAATAAAAACTTCTTATTAGTGCCCCTGAAACTTTTTTTTTTTTTTTTTTTTTTTTTCGGACGCCCGACTCTCGACTCACGTTTTCGACCCTGAAAAGTAAAATTCAAATTATAAATTAGAATGCATGCTTATGATATTAAAAACGAAACGAAAAATTAAATAGAAATACGAAAAACAATAAAGCTCGGGTTGCCTCCCGAGAAGCGCTAAGTTTAAAGTCTTCAGCCGGACGTTGCTTCTTTAATTTCAAGCAAAAGTGACCGAAGTCACTTGGCAATCTTCACTTGCTTCCCAATACGGTTTGAGCCGGCTCCGTTTTACGTTGAACGTACGATTTGAATCTCGCTCCTTTATTTTGACCACCTCGTGAGGAAGAATTTCTTGGACAATAAACGGCCGCGACCACTTTGATTTGCGCTTCCTTGGAAATAACCAAAGACGGGATTTGCACAATAACACCAATTGTCCTTTGTGCAATTCCTTTTTGATTTTCTCCTTACGACCACAATAGCTTGACTCATCCTTCTCTCGTGACTTGCTCGAGCTTTTGGGTGGCAACATCTTCCTTGCATTCTCATCGTTGTTAAGACCTCGACTCGCATGACTTTCTCTCGGAGGATTTAAAAGTGAGTCCATGAAATAAACTTGCTCCGTCCGATTCCCGTTTCCGCCATCATCTCCTGCACTCAAAGATGCTTTCCCATTGTCCAAGATCGAAACATCAAACTTTTCATTATTTGTAAAATCCATAAGCTCAATAGCAAAACAATCATTATTATCATATGGATTTTTATTAGCACTAAAAACATTGAATTTGATTGTTTGATCATGCACAGTCATTGTAAGATCACCACTAGCACAATCAATGAGAGTTTTCGACGTGGCTAAAAACGGTCTCCCTACGATAAGAGGTATCTCCCTATCCTCATCTATATCAAGTATAACGAAATCAACAGGGAAGATAAATTTATTAACTTTCACTAGCACATTCTCTAAAATACCTTTTGGGTAAACTAAAGATCTATCGGCTAATTGAAGAGTTATAGCCGTCGGTTCAATTTCTCCTAACCCAAGATTTTTAAAAGTAGAGTACGGCATAAGATTAATGCTAGCACCTAAATCAATGAGCGATCTAAAATTTTTACCTCCTATAGTACAAGGAATAGTAAACTTACCTGGATCGCCGAGTTTTTGTGGAAGAGGCCGAGTAAGAATTGCACTAATTTGCTCCGTGAGTTGGATCATCTCGTTCCCTTGCAATTTCTTACTTTTCTTCACGAGGTCCTTGAGGAACTTCACCCACTTTGGCATCTTTTGAAGTGCTTCAATGAAAGGAATATTTATGCGAATTTCCTTCAACTTGTCCAAAAATTTTTGATATTCGGCATCGAGCTTCTTCTTTATAAACTTTTGAGGATAATGAATTGGAGGGACTTGTGAAGGCACCGTCGATGGTGGCTCGTCATGAGATGATTCTTTTTCCTCATTCTTTTTCGGCTTCTCGATTACCGTGCTTCTCTTCTCTTTTCGTGGGGCTTCCTCCAATTGCTTACCGTTCTTCAAGGTGACTGCTTGGCATGTCTCGACCTCGATCTTTTTCGTTAGCAATCTTTGTGGATATGGGATTGGCTCGACCCATTCGGCTACAGTGACTTGCGGCTTGATTTGAATTTCTTCCCTTTTTTCGCTCTTGACATCGATAGCTTGGCACGTCTCGAACTTTTGATTTCGAGGATCTTCCGTATTCGATGGCAATGCTCCCGGCGGGCGGTTCTTTTGCTTCAAAGCTAATTGAGCGAGTTGATTCTCCAAATTTCGCAACGAGGCTTGGGTAGCGGTCATGAATTGGGCCAAAATCTCCTCCGTGCTTGATTTTAGGGCCGGTTGATTATTGCCTTGATAGCTTTGTTGAGGAGGGGCTTGATTTTGAAATTGACCTTGAGGTCTTTGATACCCTTGGCCTTGTTGATTTCCTCCATATTGCCCTTGTGATCTCCACCCTTGATTTTGGAATTGGCGAGGCGCATTGTTGACGTAGTTGAGCGACTCCACATCTTGTTGGCATTGGAGCGTGTAGTGATTTCCACCGCAAATTTCACAACATGGAGACTCAACGGCTTGAACTTGTTGTGGTGGACTTGCTTTGATGTGCTGCAGAAGGAATTGATTTTGTTGAGCAATTTGGGTCACTTGAGCTTGAAGAGCTGTGATTGCATCTAACTCCAACACTCCGGGAACTTTCTTGGATCCACTAACCGTCCTCTCGCTTGACTTGGCAAACCGATTTTGAGCAATTTGATCTAACATGATAAATGCATCCGGTATCGATTGACTCATAAAATTTCCCCCGGTTGATGCATCTAAGACCGTCCGTGCATTCTCGTTAATCCCTTGGTAGAAGATGTGGATTTGCCGCCATTGTTCGACTCCATGTGTTGGACACTGCCGCAAAAGAGTTTTAAATCTCTCCCATGCCTCGTATAATTGCTCGCCTTGCTCTTGGACAAAATTGTGAATTTCTCGTCGGATTCTCTCGTCCTTCTCGGGTGAGCTATAGACTTTCATGAAAAGGTTGAGGAGTTGAGGCCACGACGAGATAGAGTGGGGGGCTTGGGACATCAACCACTGGCGAGCTCTTCCTTGTAGGGAGTGCTTGAAGAGAATTAATTGAAGCGCCTCTTGGGAAACGCCGTTTTGACGGTGGGAATTACAGGTATCAAGAAAATTGACAATGTGAAGATGGGGATCTTCACCTGCCAATCCACTAAATAACCCGTTATTTTGGAGCATCGTCAAGAGGCCTTGCTTGATCTCAAAATTGTGTGCCTCAATAGGTGGATATTGGATGCTCGGGCGGAATCCGTCATGAGTAGGGATTATGTAGTTTTGAAGTGCCCGTGGCCTAGCTGCTGGCTGTAATGGAAGTTGAAGGGGTGGGTCTTGGACTTGGTTTCCATTGGCATTGATTAAATTACCCTCTGCGCGTATGCGTTCTTCGTCCTCCATTCTATTATTTTCGCGTTGAAGTTTCCTAGCGGCTCGAAAAGTTCGTTCGATTTCGGGATCAAACGGTTCTCTAGCAAGATCGAGTCTCCTGCGCATACAACGTACCTAAAACAAAAATAAAATAAAACGAAAATTAAATGGGTGAATCGTGAAAATTGTTCAAATCTAGAGCTAGAATAAAATAAATAATTAAAATAATCCCCGGCAACGGCGCCAAAAACTTGTTGGTCGAAAACCTACACGCAAGTGCACGTATCGTACAAGTAATATAGTGGACAATTAAGTCTGGATATCGAACCCACAGGGAATATTTAATTATCTAATCCTAGACGCTAAATTCTACCAATTATTATCAAGCCCACCCTACACAGTCGACTTTAGGGAGAAATAACTAAATTAAACTAAATTAAAAAGCAAATTAAAAAGACAAGAACACGAAAGCAATTAAAAACGAAGATTAATCAAAGTAGACAAGCCTAGGATTTTATTCTTCCCCCTATGTGATTATTATTCCCCCAATTCCTTCAATTATGCAAGCAATTAACCCGGATTATTAACCTGAGATGCTAAAATAATCATAACCCGCTTCCGCGTGTATTACAATTCTAATACTCTAGATTCAATTACTATATTCCTATGCAATTAATTCTAGAACACAGCATTAAGCACAAATCTCAATAAGGGCTACCTAAGAGATTAACTATATTCCTATGTTAATACCACAAAGGCTCTTCTACCACAGTTCTAATTATTAACCCGATCTTCCGATTCATGCGATTAACAATAACATAAAAGCACATAAGGTGATCAAATTCATGCACTTAATAAAACAAGTAGAAGAAATAATCCGGAATTAAAACTTGCATAAAATCATAGAAAAGGGTTCATAAATCCCACATAGGGTTCCAAATAAAATCCTAGAAATAAGTAATTTAGCTACTCATGATTAAAGGAAAAACGCAAATAAAATAAATCATAGACGATAAATCTATGCTTGGAGTCTTCGAATTCTTCGTCTTCGTTACTGCTTTGTTGCTCTTGAAATTGCGTAAAAAGATCCCAATTTGTGTGTTTGGCTTGGTCTTATATAGGGTGGAGAACTTGGGGAAGAAGGCAGTTTCCTTGTGCAATTAAAATTCCTTCACTGCGCTATTTCGCCCATCCGGACGGCCGTGTGAGATTTATGCCTAATATCCGCACGGCCGTGCGGTCCTTGATTTTCCAGAATTCTGCTTTTTTCGCTTTTGGCCCATATTTTCTCCAAAATTGCAGTTTTGACCCCATACTTTTCCAATTCTTCAATTTGTACCTAAAATACAATAAATCAACTTTTTAAGCACCAATTATCATTAAAACACACCAAAAGCCCAAATAAAAAGGTACGATAAAGTGTAAAAATATACACTTAACAGGGTTCGGGTAATATTTTTTTTGCAAAAAACCCGAATAACCCGACCCGAATAACCCGAATAACCCGACCCGACCCGAATGCCCACCCCTAATTAAAAGTACTAGTAATTGATCGTTAGGATCGTGAGATATTTACTCAAGTATTATAACTGTTAAACGTGTTCCTAGTCGAAGGGTTACGCCACTAATGAGGATATCGGCCTTTCCCATTATGACTAGCACTTAGTGTATGTGTACTGCATCTCATCAGTAAACGGTATTGTGATATCGGCATGCATAAGTGGGTGCTCGTAAGTTGACGAGTTCACTGAACTACCTCACCCTAGAAATCTCTAAGTGGTTCCCAATAATCGAGTAGAGATATCTATGGTATAGTTGTACACCATTAGTCCTTATGACCTAGACATCACCGTGACTTCACTAGAGGACCAGCTGTATCGTGACCTGTCCCTGAGTTCCACCGAGGACCATCCCAAGGGCCAGTGTTCGTGCAGTCCGAAATCTAGTGGGATTCGATCGCTAGAATAGTCTTGGATGTCCTGTGTGTTCTGAAAGTTTGTAATCATTCTAAGTCTCTGGCCAGAGCTGACTAAGTGATGATTAGAGAATTCGATTCTCTAAGTCATGCACGTGACAATTACAACACTTAGAACGATCGAACCGTCATCGAACATATAAAGAGGTCTCGATGAACCAATGCCTCTAGTTCGATCGGGACATATGTATCGAAGGGACCGTACTGTACGTTAACTATATCTGAAGGTTCTTGCAGGCACTTCATTTGTATCTAGGGAATCATGACGCGTAGTTGCTAGACGCCTATCTTGATTCGTTGGGTGATTAAGGTAAAACGAGCTTCATCTTAATCGTAACTCTAAGGGACGAGTTTTGACCACAAAGAGTTGTGGGCCCACGGCTAGCTTACACCTGAACCATCGAGGGTCACACTGCTCGTGCACATGAGATCTTTGAATAAACGGTCAGAGATAAAATAGTTTATCTTTGCATGATTGGAAGTCAATATGATTGAGTCCAACGTTCGTAATTTGGAATTATGAATGAGAATAAGAAAAGGAAAAGAATAGGCGAACGTGTTAGTGAACTTTCTAAATCGGGAAGTTTCCAAATTTAGAAAGTGCACTGAACTAGGGTTTCCACTTTTGGAAAGTTGGAAAATGAAAGATGCCACTCGTAATGAAGAGGATATTATAATGATTTCGAAAATGTAATTGTTGCAATTTTCCGATCATTGAATTAAGAGAGACGAGCAATTAAAGGAACTAATGAACTTAAGTTGTTGGGCCCGGTCCAACTTAAGCCCGCTAGGGTTTTATGCAAGACACTATAAATACAAGATTTATAAGTCTCGCAAAAACAAGAGAAACCCTAACCCTAGCAGCCGTCCACCCCTCTCTCTCTCGGCCTCTCTTTCCGCAGCCACCACCGGCCGTCCTCCCCGCCGTTTCGCCGGAATCGGCCGTCCATCGGCCGATTGGTTTGGTAGCTTCTTTCCTTCTCTTATTCTTCCGTTTTTCTAACTATTACGTGTCTAGTGCCACGTGTTTAGTAGATCGAAGTATACGAGGTGAAATCCGAGAGGAGGAAGATCGAAGATCGAGGAATCGAAGAGCAGCGCACGAGCCGAAGCCGCACGCTGCCCCACGCGCCGCCCCAGAAAACCGCGCGTGTACCTCACGCGCCGCCGTGGCCGATTCGCCGCTGCTGCCGCTGCACCGCTGCTGCCCCGATTGTACGGATTGGTTTCCGTAGCAATCTCGACTTGCTAAACGCTCCTACCTCACGCTTCAAGAGGTAAATACACGAAACCCTAGTTTCGATTCGTTTACGTTTAAACTATGAATTCATGTTTGCTATCATATGATTTTATGTGATTATGTGTTATCGTTTTTATCATTGCAAGCATGATTATTGGTTTAAACGCGAGCATGTTAATTGATTTAAATTCGGTTAAATTATTTAGCATGTATGTTGTTTTTAATTTCGCTGGAAGCGCAAAGGTACGCAATTAATTGATTTAATTTGTCGGGCATGTACTTGTGTGCTTTAAAGTCGTTTAAATCACATTAAATTTTTGTTTTCCGCTGCGTATGCGTGCCCGAAACCCAACAGTGGTATCAGAGCTCGTTGCGTAATTAATTGCGTTGTATAATATGCTATGATTTTATGCATGTTCGATTTATTAAAGTAGTGGTTGTTGTATTATGTAATTGGGAGTTTTCGTAAGTTTAAAATATTTTTGAAATATTGTTTAGAATTTTTCCAGCTTTAAATTGTTTAAAATTGGAAAATCGGATCTGAAATTGTTTTTAAAACATCGGTTTTTTGTTTAATCGGATCGAACCGGTCGGTTCGATGGTTGTGTACGATTTAGTTGACCGAATCCACGTGGATTCGGGTCGGTCAGACCGGTTCCCGGTCCGACTGACCCGGCCCACTGATTTGGGTCAGCTGGACCTGACAGAACCGGACCGCTTCGGTCCGAACCGGTCAGACCGGTTGGGCCGAACCGGTTCACTGAAAATAAAAAAAAAAAAAAAAAAAAAAATTATTTCAGATTTCTAAAATTAAACTTAAAACAAATTGATTTTAATTTTTGGAAAATTATTTTCAATTAATCCCAATTAGATAATTGGATCGACAATCATCTATTTTAGTAAATAGGTGTTAGATTAATCAAATTGATTTAAATTGTTAAATTGATTTCAATTAATAGAACACAAATATAATATTGATTATAAGTTCAACTTAATTAGTAGTACCTCAACATTATATGAATGATTTATGCTAGTTGAGGTTCTATAATTATTTTGAAAAACCCGATAATTAATTAATGTAATTAATTATATAGTTAGGTCGTATGTTCCTCTTAGGACAATATGCGTTTCCATATACCTTTAGAGAACATAGATGTAGGAATCACATAGACCAATCCGAACCTTCTGATGAGATAAAAACTTTTAATAAAACCCCTCATTCTTAATCTAATTGAGAATCATTTCAAGCTATAAAGAATGACCCAATCTGTTGAGTTATTTCTTTCCTTCTGCCAACGGTTGGATTATGTGTAGCCCTTTACTGTAGTGCAGTAAGCCGTGTTAGCCGGGAGTGCTGTGGTAGAGTAAGCTGTAATTCAATTGACATAGCGATGAAGGTAGCCATAGAAAAGGGTTATGTTGAATTAACGTGATCGGCTAGATTAACTAGGGACTGCATTAGTTTGGCATAATCAAGTTCTATGAGCATCTTTGATTGGTAGGTTAGACTTGACACACGACGATTTTGATATTCGCGAGATTAACTTAGGTCATTATCAAGTGTGAGGAAAATTTTATTTAGGGTCATATTGTGGATATGATTGATTGTGATCTACCTTTGGGCAAATATAATCGGGCTAGATTAACTACGGGTTATATTTGTCTATTGGACCTAAAGCCCATTAAGAAAAATCAGTTTTCTCGTTTGTCTACTAGAGGGAAGTGGAACTCGATAAAATTAGTGGGAGAACAATTAAATAACATAAGTCCAAACATTTAATTGTAACAATCATTTAACGCAAATCTCTAATAATCCTCTTCTCTATATGTCTCAGATAATCATGTCTAAGAATCCCATAATGTCAATCCTCGACAATAAACTCAATGGCCCTAATTACCTAGATTGGTTGCGTAGTCTTAAGCTTGTGCTAACTGTTGAGGGGCGTCTCTATGTTTTGAACGAGAGACTTCCCGCCACTATACCTGCCACAGCGACTGATGCTGAAAAGGAAACTTATGAAGTTTGGAAGAAAGATGACACTCATGCTAGGTGCTATATGATAGCCGCCATGGAGCCCGCGCTTGCGAGGAAATATGAGTCTCACATGCATGCTTTCGATATAAAGGCTCATCTTGATAGCATGTATAGTGAGAATATTAGGGCATCAAGGTACGCTGCTACAAAGGAGTTGATCACAGCGAGACTGCGCGAAGGGACTTCGGTCCACGAGCACTGTCTCAAAATGATCACTCTCCTTGAAAAGCTAGTGAATCTTGATGTCACCCTCCCGGCCGAGCTCTCGTTGGATTTGATCCTGTTGTCTCTTCCTAGTTCCTATGAATCGTTCATAGTGAACTTCAACATGAACAAACTAGATCCTCCCTTGGATGAGTTAATGAACATGTTGGTCAGCTTCGAGTCCACCATTAAGAAAGAGAAGTCTGTTCTCATTGCTGCTACTTCTGGAAAGAAGAGTTCTTTCCAAAAGAAGAGAAAGGAAAGAGTTCCCTTCCAAAACAGCAAGTTCGAAGTGGGTGAAGGTAGTGGGGGCCCCAAAGCAAAGGTTGGTAAACAAGTTGATGATGCTTGCCATCACTGTGGAAAGAAAGGACATTGGCGCCGCAACTGCAAGGCTTACCTAAAGCAGAAAGGTTCTGAAAAGGGTACGTATTTCATTGACGTAAATTTGTCTGTCAACTCTTCTTCTTGGGTATTGGATACGGGCTGTGGCTCAAATTTGTGCAATGATTTGCAGCTAATGACAAGAAGTCGAAGACTTAGAGCGGGTGAGACCTACCTAAGGATGGGGAATGGAGCAAGAGTTGCTGCTGAAGCCATTGGCACAATTTACTTAAATGTTTTGGATTCTAGTTTTCCTATTGTTTTGAACGATTGTTTATTTGTTCCGTCACTCATTAGAAACCTTATTTCGATTCCTGTATTAGATATTGAAGGTTTTACTTTTGTTTTTGGAAATTCGATTTGCATTATACAAAAGAATGAGAATTTAATTTGCTAAGGACGACTATTAAACAACTTATATGAACTGAATCCAAATGAAATACCTATTAATGTTATATCAGCAAAACGTAAGGAGATAGATCAAAACCCCGCACAACTTTGGCACGCTAGATTAGGTCATGTCTCTTTAAGAAGGATGAACGATTTTGTCAGTGAAGGATTGTTCTCTTTGGAGGACGTGAAATCACTACAAACTTGTGAATCTTGCCTTAAAGGGAAAATGACCAAGTCACCCTACAAAGGGAAAATGGAACGAGCCGAGGGTCTTTTGGATTTGATCCATACAGACGTATGTGGTCCACTAAGTGTTAGTGCGAAGGGTGGATATAACTACTTCGCTACCTTTACCGACGATTATTCTAGGTATGGGTATGTGTACTTGATGAAGTACAAGTCTGAAACATTTGAAAAGTTCAAAGATTTTAGACACGAAGTGGAAAAGCAACTCGGACGAAGTATTAAGAAGCTACGATCCGATCGTGGTGGAGAATACTTGAGCATCGAGTTCATTGACTATCTAAAAGAAATGGGATACAATCCCAATGGACTCCACCGGGAACTCCTCAACTTAATGGAGTCTCCGAACGTCGGAATCGAACTTTATTAGATATGGTTCGATGAATGATGGGGTTCACAAACTTACCGGCATACTTGTGGGGTCATGCACTTCGTACTGCCGCGTATTTGCTGAATAGAGTTAACACCAAAGCAGTTAAATCCACACCTTATGAACTTTGGCATTCCCGGAAACCCAACTACAAACATATTAGGATATGGGGTTGTCCCGCTGATGTGAAGCGATTAGTGGGAGATAAGTTGGATAGTAAATCCGACTTGTGCTATTTTGTGGGGTATCCCGAAGACTCGATGGGATACGAGTTCTACTATGTCAAAGAAGCAAAGACGTTTGTTTCGAGAAATGCCACCTTTTTGGAAAGGGAGTTTCTACCCGATAGAAAGGGCAGCATGGTAGAACTTGAAGTAGTTCAAGAACCACAAAGTGAAGTTCAAACGCAAGAACAAGTAATCGAACCAATACAACAAACCACTAATATACCTCCTGAACCTACGGTACGTAGATCCGAAAGAGTTCGGAAAATGCCGGATAGGTTATTCCTCCTCGAAAATGATGAAGATCATGTTGATCTTGGACGAGATCCAAGAACATACAATGAGGCCGTATCGGATGCGGACATGGGACATTGGCTAACTGCCATGAAATCCGAAATGGACTCCATGTACTCCAACAAGGTATGGACCTTGGTAGATCCACCCAAAGGAATTGTTCCTATAGGCTGCAAGTGGATCTATAAGAAGAAAATTGGAGTGGATGGAAAGGTGTCGACCTATAAAGCTAGATTGGTAGCAAAAGGATACACTCAAAGGCAAGGCGTTGACTATGAGGAAACCTTTTCGCCAGTCGCGATGCTGAAGTCCATTAGGATTTTGCTGGCCATAGCTGCGTGGTACGACTACGAGATATGGCAAATGGATGTGAAGACCGCCTTCCTTAATGGAGATATTGAGGAAGAAATTTACATGGCGCAGCCGGAAGGCTTCATATCTTCTGGAAGTGAGCAAAAGGTTTGCAAGCTCCAGCGATCCATTTATGGATTGAAACAAGCATCCCGTAGTTGGAACATTAGGTTCGACTCAACTATCAAAGAGTTTGATTTTGAGAAGAATCCGGAGGAACCTTGTGTATACAAGAAGGTTAGTGGGAGGGCAGTAATATTTTTAGTGCTTTACGTTGATGACATTCTACTCATTGGGAATGACGTAGGAATGCTGCAACAAACGAAAGCATGGTTGTCCACACGTTTCTCAATGAAGGATTTGGGAGAAGCATCTTACGTATTAGGAATACGCATCTATAGAGATAGACCAAGAAAGATGCTTGGCTTATCCCAAAGCCTGTACGTAGACACCGTTATGAAACGGTTTAGCATGGAAGAATCCAAGAAGGGATTCTTGCCAATGTCCCATGGGGTTCGTCTCTCGAAATCTATGTGTCCGCAAACACCTAGTGAAATCGAGGAGATGAAAAGGACGCCCTATGCTTCTACCATAGGAAGCATAATGTATGGCATGCTATGTACGAGACCCGATATTGCGTATAATGTGAGTGTCACAAGCAGATATCAGTCTAACCCCGGCCCGGCTCACTGGAAAGCCGTGAAAGATATCCTCAAGTACTTGCGAAGAACTAAGGATATATTTTTGGTCTATGGGGGTGCCGAGTTGAAATTAGAGGGTTTTACTGACTCTAGTTTTCAATCGGATGTGGACGACTCATAGTCGAATTCTGGATTTATATTCACGCTTAATGGTGGTGCCGTGTGTTGGAAGTGTTCCAAGCAAAGCACGACGGCCGATTCCACTACCGAAGCGGAATACATTGCAGCGTCCGAAGCTGCAAAAGAAGGGACTTGGATAAGGAAATTCATCCAAGAGTTGGGTGTCATTCCTGATGCTAGTGATCCAGTACCGTTGTACTGTGATAACACCGGAGCCGTGGCGCAAGCTAAGGAGCCACGATCTCATCAGAAGTTGAAGCATATTCTGAGGAAGTATCACGTGATCCGAGAGATCATTGATAGAGGTGAAGTCAAGGTTGAACGAGTCACCTCGGAAGAGAACGTTGCAGACCCCTTCACGAAGCCTTTACTGAGATCGGTCCATGAGAAACATCGAGAGTCGATGGGATTGCGATTTATGGGTAGTTGGCTTTAGGTCAAGTGGGAGATTGTTAGAGTAGGTGACCAACAAGCCAACTTGTGGCTGTGGTCTTTCGTATTTATTATTGTAATAAACGAACCTATATTCGTATTAATGATAAAACATCTTGGCATTCTATATCTTTGTCCCTTTGTCACAAGCATAGATATAGTCCTTACAGTTATTACAAGTACAAGTAATTGATCGTTAGGATCGTGAGATATTTACTCAAGTATTATAACTGTTAAACGTGTTCCTAGTCGAAGGGTTACGCCACTAATGAGGATATCGGCCTTTCCCATTAAGACTAGCACTTAGTGTATGTGTACTGCATCTCATCAGTAAACGGTATTGTGATATCGGCATGCATAAGTGGGTGCTCGTAAGTTGACGAGTTCACTGAACTCCCTCACCCTAGAAATCTCTAAGTGGTTCCCAATAATCTAGTAGAGATATCTATGGTATAGTTGTACACCATTAGTCCTTATGACCTAGACATCACCGTGACTTCACTAGAGGACCAGCTGTATCGTGACCTGTCCCTGAGTTCCACCGAGGACCATCCCAAGGGCCAGTGTTCGTGCAGTCCAAAATCTAGTGGGAGGTCTGTGCATTGTAGTCGGGGATTCGATCGCTAGAATAGTCTTGGATGTCCTGTGTGTTCTGAAAGGTTGTAATCAATCTAAGTCTCTGGCCAGAGCTGACTAAGTGATGATTAGAGAATTCGATTCTCTAAGTCATGCACGTGAGGATTACAACACTTGGAACGATCGCACCGTCATCGAACATATAAAGAGGTCTCGATGAACCAATGCCTCTAGTTCGATCGGGACATATGTATCGAAGGGACCGTATTGTACGTTAACTATATCTGAAGGTTCTTGCAGGCACTTCATTTGTATCTAGGGAATCATGACGCGTAGTTGCTAGACGCCTATCTTGATTCGTTGGGTGATTAAGGTGAAACGAGCTTCATCTTAATCGTAACTCTAAGGGACGAGTTTTGACCACAAAGAGTTGTGGGCCCACGGCTAGCTTACACCTGAACCATCGAGGGTCACACTGCTTGTGCACATGAGATCTTTGAATAAACTGTCAGAGATAAAATAGTTTATCTTTGCATGATTGGAAGTCAATATGATTGAGTCCAACGTTCGTAATTTGGAATTATGAATGAGAATAAGAAAAGGAAAAGAATAGGCGAACGTGTTAGTGAACTTTCTAAATCGGGAAGTTTCCAAATTTAGAAAGTGCACTGAACTAGGGTTTCCACTTTTGGAAAGTTGGAAAATGAAAGATGCCACTCGTAATGAAGAGGATATTATAATGATTTCGAAAATGTAATTGTTGCAATTTTCCGATCATTGAATTAAGAGAGACGAGCAATTAAAGGAACTAATGAACTTAAGTTGTTGGGCCCGGTCCAACTTAAGCCCGCTAGGGTTTTATGCAAGACACTATAAATACAAGATTTATAAGTCTTGCAAAAACAAGAGAAACCCTAACCCTAGCAGCCGTCCACCCCTCTCTCTCTCGGCCTCTCTTTCCGCAGCCACCACCGGCCGTCCTCCCCGCCGTTTCGCCGGAATCGGCCGTCCATCGGCCGATTGGTTTGGTAGCTTCTTTCCTTCTCTTATTCTTCCATTTTTCTAACTATTACGTGTCTAGTGCCACGTGTTTAGAAGATCGAAGTATACGAGGTGAAATCCGAGAGGAGGAAGATCGAAGATCGAGGAATCGAAGAGCAGCGCACGAGCCGAAGCCGCACGCTGCCCCACGCGCCGCCCCGGAAGACCGCGCGTGTACCTCACGCGCCGCCGTGGCCAATTCGCCGCTGCTGCCGCTGCACCGCTGCTGCCTCGATTGTACGGATTGGTTTCCGTAGCAATCTCGACTTGGTTAACGCTCCTACCTCACGCTTCAAGAGGTAAATACACGAAACCCTAGTTTCGATTCGTTTACGTTTAAACTATGAATTCATGTTTGCTATCATATGATTTTATGTGATTATGTGTAATCGTTTTTATCTTTGCAAGCATGATTATTGGTTTAAACGCGAGCATGTTAATTGATTTAAATTCGGTTAAATTATTTAGCATGTATGTTGTTTTTAATTTCGCTGGAAGCGCAAAGGTACGCAATTAATTGATTTAATTTGTCGGGCATGTACTTGTGTGCTTTAAAGTCGTTTACATCACATTAAATTTTTGTTTTCCGCTGCGTATGCGTGCCCGAAACCCAACAGGAGCGGCTAGGGTTAGTTCGTGTGCTGTGTTCAAGTGTATGTGTTAGACTTATAAATCAAGTATTTATAGTGTCTTGCATAAAACCCTAACGGGCTTAAGTTGGACCGGGCCCAACAACGTAAGTTCGTTAGTTCTTTTACTTGCTCGTCTCTCTCTCTCAATTCGATGATCGGAAAATTGCAACAATTACATTTTCGGAATGATTATAATGTCCTCGTCACTACGAGTGCCAATTCTAAATTTCCAACTTTCCAAAAGTGGAAACCCTAATTCAGTGCACTTTCTAAATTTGGAAACTTCCCGATTTAGAAAGTCCACTAAGATGTTCGCCTATTCTTTTCCTTCTCTTATTCTCATTCATAATTCCAAATTACGAATGTTGGACCCAATCATATTGACTTACAATCATGCAAAGATAAACCATTTTATCTCTGACCGTTTATTCAAAGATCTTATGTGCACGAGCAGTGTGACCCTCGATGGTTCAGGTGTAAGCTAGTCGTGGGCCCACAACCCTTTGTGGTCAAAACTCGTCCCTTAGAGTTACGATTAAGATGAAACTCGTTTCACCTTAATCACCCAACGAATCAAGATTGGCGTCTAGCGACTACGCGTCATGATTCCCTAGATACAAATGAAGTGCATGCAAGAACCTTCAGATATAGTTAACGTACAGTATGATCCCTTCGATACATATGTTCCGATTGAACTAGAGGCATTGGTTCATCGAAACCTCTTTATTAGTTCAATGACGGTGCGATCGTTCTAAGTGTTGTAATCGTTACGTGCATGACTTAGAGAATCGAATTCTCTAATCGTCACTTAGTCAGCTCTGGCCAGAGAATTAGAATGATTACAAACTATCAGAACACACAGGACGTCCAAGACTATTCTAGCGATCGAATCCCCGACTACTATGCACAGACCTCCCACTAGATTTCGGACTGCCCGAACACTGGCCCTTGGGATGGTCCTCGGTGGAACTCAGGGACAGGTCACGATACAGCTGGTCCTCTAGTGAAGTCACGGTGATGTCTAGGTCATAAGGACTAACGGTGTACAACTATACCATAGATATCTCTACTCGATTATTGGGAACCACATAGAGATTTCTAGGGTGAGGGAGTTCAGTGAACTCGTCAACTTACGAGCACCCACTTATGCATGTCGATATCACAATACCGTTTACTGATGAGATGCAGTGCACATACACTAAGTGCTAGTCTCATAATGGGAAAGGCCGATATCCTCATTGGTGGCGTAACCCTTCGACTAGGAACACGTTTAACAGTTATAATACTTGAGTAAATATCTCACGATCCTAACGATCAATTACTAGTACTTGTAATAACTTTAAGGATTATATATATGCTTGTGACAAAGGGACAAAGATATAGAATGCCAAGGTGTTTTATCATTAATACGAATAAAGGTTCGTTTATTACCATAATAAATACGAAGGACCACAGCCACATGTTGGCTTGTTGGTCACCTACTCTAACAGTTGCAAGCACATCCTGAAACGATGGACAGCTAACTTCCAAGGTATGTTCTGACAGATTAAGATTCATCTATGGTAGCTGCTAGTTTCCTTGAATAAAGCATCGTTTGTGAGGTTGACGTCTTGGAAGAAATATTCGACGAAATAGCGAAGTGCTTGGATATTGTTAAGATTTTTTTGAAGAAATCATGCTCGGTTGATGAGTCTGAGGTAAATAAATTTACTTGATTCTTTTTGTTATCATTTTTTTTAACATTTCATGAAATTATTGTTGGGGATCGTGCATGTATACGCAGCGGAATTTAAAAATTTTATATCGAACTAGTTTCGATTACATGCATAAACTAATCACATAGTAAACGTACCTTAACGCTTCCGCCATGCATATGGTAATTATCGATTTAATTGAAAAACACCTAAAACCGAAAATTACGAAACATGCTTGTTCATCATTCAATAAAATCGAAACATGTAATCACATATTACTCATAATCATAAATTATAATTCATACAAACGTGCTCGAATTAATTTACGAAAGTTTCGATTTATTTACCTCTTGTAGCGTGAGATTTCGACGAATCGAAACCAAGAACCAATCATGTACAAGCTGCAAATTACCAATCCTCGGGGCTGCAACTCACGGCTGGAACAAGCTGATCCAGCAAGCGACGAACGGCAGTGAATGGCAGCAGCAGCGGCGGCGCGTGGCAGCAGCAGCGGCGGCGCGTGAGCGGCGTAGCGGCGCGTGCGGCGGTGCAGCGGCGGTGCGTGGATTCGTCGGGGCAGCAGCTCCTCTCCAATTAGGTTTCACCTCGTATTTTCGATCCACTCGAACTACAGCACTAGATGTAAACGAGTTAGATAAACAACAAGTGAACGAAGGAGAAGAGAGGAGAAAACCGGCGGTTTTCCGGCGGTGGTGCAAAAAATATGATCTCAAATTCTTGTTTGAGGTCTATTTATACCTAGGGTTTTCAACCCTAGTGGGTTTAAGTCATTGGGCTTGACCCACTGATGTACTAAGCCCATTCCCTTGCGGCCTCGTTTCTAATAAACGATCGTCCACAAAATTATAACAAAATTATATTTCTGACGAGCTCAAAGTCCTCGTCGATACGAGTGCCTCTTCGAAATTTCCAATTTCCAAAATTGGAAACTTCCACTTCACTGGACTTGCTAAATCGGGAAACTTCCCAATTTAGAAAGTTCACTAAATTCCGCATGTCTCTCTTTCTCTACGTTTATTCCGATTCGCAATCCACAATTACGAATCTTGGATTCAATCATATCGACATCCAATCGTTCAAAGATTAACACATTAATCTATGCTTGTTGTTATCAAGGATCTATATTACACGAGAAGTGTGACCCTCAATGGTTCAGGTGTATGCTAGCCGTGGGCTCACAACTCTTTGTGATTCGAACAACACATTGTTCTTATACGAACTCCTCCCAAGAGTCCCGATTAGAGTAAAACTCATTTTACCTAATCCCCGATCAAATCGGTGCCCAACGAATCAAGATTGGCGTCTAGCAACTACGCATCATGATTCCCTAGATACAAGTGAAGTGCCTGCAAGAACCTTATGATATAGTTAGCGTACAGTACGATCCTTTCGCAGCACATGTCCCGATTGAGCTAGAGGCATTGGTTCACCGAGACCTCTTATAAAGTTCAATAACCGTGCGAACGTTCTAGGTATTATAAATCCGTTCGTGTGCGACTTAGGGAAACACATTTCCCTAATCACCCCACTATCAACTCTGGCCAGAGATTCCATGGATTATAAACGGTCAAAACACACAGGACATCCATGACTACTCAAGCGCTCGAATCCCCTACTATAATGCACAGACTTCACACTAGATTTCGGATTGCACGAACGTTGGCCCTTGGAGTGGTCCGCGGTGGGACTCAGAGATAGGTCACGATCTAATCGGTCCTCTAGTGAAATCACGGTGATGTCTGGGTCTTAAGGACTAATGGTGTACAACTATATCTTAAAAACCTATTACTCCATGAATGAGAACCACTTATAGATTTCTAGGGCGAGGGAGTTCAGTGAACTCATCTAGTATGAGCACCCACTCAAGTATGCCGATGTCACAACACCGAGGACTGATGAGACGCAGTACACATACACTAAGTGCTAGTCTCAAAAGGGAAAGGCCGGTATCCTCATTATTGGCGTAACCCATCGACTAGGAACAAGGTTTAACAGTTACATTACATTGCTGAGTTATCTCACGATTCTACTAGACCAACTCACAGTAATAGAGTAACTCGTTAGGACTATATCTATGCTACTTGCATGGGATAACAGATATAGAATGCCAAATAAGATATTTTATTATTACGAACGAAAAACGATTGTTTTATTACAAGAAAAAGAGAAAGACCACAACCACAAGTTGGCTTGTTGGTCACCTACTCTAACAATCTCCCACTTGACCTAAAGCCAACTACTCATAAATCTAAGTCCCATCGACTCTCGATGTTTCTCGTGGACTGATCCTGACAATGGCTTGGTGAAGGGATCTGCAATATTGTCCTCTGAGGTGACTCTGTCTAGCTTGACTTCACCTCTTTCTATGATCTCTCGGATCACATGGTATTTTCTCAACACGTGCTTCGACTTCTGATGAGCTCTTGGTTCCTTAGCTTGCGCTACGGCTCCATTGTTATCGCAGTACAGCCGTACTGGATCGTTAGCGTTCGGAAATACACCCAACTCTTGGATGAACTTCCTAATCCATGACCCTTCCTTTGAAGCATCTGATGCTGCAATATATTCAGCCTCGGTGGTGGAATCAGCCGTCGTGCCTTGTTTGGAACTCTTCCAACACACGGCACCCCCGTTGACTTTGAATATATACCCCGAGTTTGACTTCGAGTCATCCACGTCCGATTGAAAACTAGAATCCGTGAAGCCTTCTAATTTCAACTCGGTATCCCCATAGACCAAAAAACAAATCTCGAGTTCTTCGCAAGTACTTGAGAATGTCCTTCACAGCCATCCAATGGGCTGGGCCGGGGTCGGATTGATATCTGCTTGTGACGCTCACAGCATACGCAATATCAGGTCGTGTACACAGCATGCCATACATTATGCTTCCTATAGCGGATGCATAAGGTTTCCTTTTCATCTCCTCGATTTCCATTTGCGTTTGAGGACGCATGGATTTCGAGAGACGAACCCCATGGGACATTGGCAAGAATCCCTTCTTGGATTCTTCCATGCTAAACCGTTTAAGAACGGTGTCTATGTACATGGATTGGGACAAGCCAAGCAATCTCCTCGATCTATCTCTATAGATCCGTATTCCCAATACGTAGGATGCTTCTCCCAAATCCTTCATCGAGAAACGTGTGGATAACCATACTTTAGTTGACTGCAACATCCCTACATCATTCCCAATGAGTAGTATGTCATCAACATAAAGTACAAGGAAAGTCACTGCACTCCCACTAACCTTCTTGTAGACACAAGGTTCCTCCGGGTTTTTCACAAATTCAAACTCTTTGATAGTTGTGTCGAACCTTTTGTTCCAACTACGGGATGCTTGTTTCAATCCATAAATGGATCGCTGGAGTTTGCAAACCTTTTGCTCATCTCCAGAAGATATGAAGCCTTCCGGCTGCGCCATGTAAATTTCCTCCTCAATGTCCCCATTAAGGAAAGCGGTCTTCACATCCATTTGCCATATCTCGTAGTCATACCACGCAGAGATGGCCAGCAAAATCCTAATGGACTTAAGCATAGAACCTGGAGAGAAGGTTTCCTAGCTCATAGTCAACTCCTTGCTTTTGAGTATAACCCTTCGCTACCAATCTAGCCTTGTAGGTCGATACCTTTCCATCTACTCCAATTTTCTTCTTATAGATCCACTTGCAGCCTATGGGAACGATTCCCTCGGGTGGGTCTACCAAGGTCCATACCTTGTTGGAGTACATAGAGTCCATTTCGGTTTTCATGGCATTTAGCCAATGTCCCTTGTCTGTATCCGATACAGCTTCGTTGAAAGTTCTAGGATCACATCCTTGGTCAACTTCATCAACGAGGAATAACCTATCGGGCGCTCTCCGAATTCTTTCGGATCTACGTAGCGACGGTTCAGGAGGTATATTAGTGGTTTGTTGAATTGGTTCATTATCTGATTGTTGTGCTTGAACTTCAGATTGTGGTTCTCGAACTTCTTCGAGATCAACTACACTGCCCTTTCTATCCGATAGAAATTCCTTCTCAAGGAACACGGCATTTCTCGAGACGAACACCTTTGCCTCGGAAACATAGTAGAATTCGTATCCCATGGAATCCTCCGGATACCCCACAAAATAGCACAAGTCGGATTTTCTATCCAACTTATCTCCCACTAGCCGCTTCACGTAAGCGGGACAACCCCATATCCTAATATGTTTAAACGTGGGTTTCTTGGAGTGCCAAAGTTCATAAGGCGTGGAGTTAACTGCTTTGGTATTAATTTTATTCAGCAAATACACGGCAGTTAGGAGTGCATGACCCCACAGGTATGCCGGTAGCTCGGTGAACCCCATCATAGATCGAACCATGTCTAAAAGTGTTCGATTCCGGTAACAGTGTTCGATTCCGACGTTCGGAAACTCCATTAAGTTGAGGAGTTCCAGGAGGAGTCCATTGAGACATAATCCCATTCTCTTTAAGATAGTCTATAAACTCAGTACTTAAGTATTCACCACCACGATCGGATCGTAGTTTCTTAATACGTCTACCGAGTTGGTTTTCTACTTGGTGTCTAAAATCTTTGAACTTTTCAAAAGTTTCAGACTTATACTTCATTAA
The DNA here is from genome assembly GCF_000504015.1 of Erythranthe guttata. Next base: position 447,302 of record NW_012192906.1, read on the forward strand.
GTACACGAAACCATACCTAGAATAATCATCGGTAAAGGTAACGAAGTAGTTAAAACCACCCCTAGCACTAACGCTTAGTGGACCACACACGTCTGAATGGATCAAATCCAAAAGACCCTCGGCTCGTTCCATCTTCCCTTTGAAGGGAGTCTTGGTCATTTTTCCTTTAAGGCAGGATACACAAGTTTGAAGTGATTTCACGTCCTGCAAGGAGAACATTCCTTCACTTACAAACTTGTTCATCCTTCTCAAGGAAATGTGACCCAGTCGAGCGTGCCAAAGTTGTGCGGGGTTAAGACTTATATCTTTTCGTTTTGCTGATATAACGTTAATAGGTATTTCATTTGGATTCAGTTCATATAAGTTGTTTATAAGTTGTCCCTTACAAATCATATTTTGATCCTTTTGTATAATGCAAATCGAATTTCCAAAAACAAAAGTAAAACCTTCATTATCCAAAACAGGAATAGAAATAAGGTTTCGAATAAGTGACGGAACAAATAAACAATTGTTCAAAACAATGGAAAAACTAGAATCCAAAACAGAAAGATAAATTGTCCCAATGGCTTCAGCAGCAACCCTTGCTCCGTTGCCCATTCTTAGGTAGGTCTCACCCACATAAAGCTTCCTACTTCTTGTCATGAGCTGCAAATTATTACAAAGATGTGAGCCACAACCAGTATCCAATACCCAAGCAGAAGATTTAACGGACAAATTAACTTCAACTAAATACGTACCCTTTTCAGAACGTTTCTGATCGAGGTAAGCCTTGCAGTTGCGTCGCCAATGGCCCTTCTTTCCACAATGATGGCAAGCGTCATCAACTTTCTTGGTGACCTTGTCATTCTTCACTCCGCTCGACTCGCCCTTCTCAAGTTTCTTGCTCGGGCCGAAACTCCTTTCTTTCCTTTTCTTCTGTAAAGAACCTTTCTTTGCAGAAGGAGCAACTAGGAGAACAGATTTCTCCTTCTTGATCGTGGACTCATAGCGGACCAACATGTTTAACAACTCATCAAATGGTGGATCGAGCTTGTTCATGTTGAAGTTCACTATGAACGATTCATAGGAACTAGGAAGGGACAGTAGGATCAGATCCACCGAGAGCTCGGCCGGGAGGGTGACATCAAGGCTCACCAACTTCTCAAGGAGAGTGATCATCTTGAGACCGTGCTCGTGGACGGAAGCCCCTTCACGCAGCCTCATGGTGATCAACTCCTTGGTAGATGAGTACCTCGATGCCCTAGTATTCTCATTGTACATGCTTTCAAGATGATGCTTGATATCATAAGCATGCACGTGAGACTCATACTTCCTCGCGAGCTCTGGCACCATGGATGCTAACATGTAGCACCTCGCATGGAGGTCGTCCTTCTTCCATGCCTCAAAAGTGGCAGTCTCGTCTGCAGTAGCAGTCGCAGGGAGAGCAGCGGGGGGACGTTCATTGAGCACATAGAGACGCTCCTCGACTTGGAGCACAAGTTTCAGATTGCGAAGCCAATCCAAATAGTTTGGACCGGTGAGTTTGTTTTGGTCGAGGATAGAGGAAAGGGGATGTTTGGACATTGTTGCTGAGAAAATTTTAAGAAGACAATAATTAGAGTTTAGTTCGTAATAATCGTTACAATTAAAATTTTGGACTTTTATGTTTTAATTGTTCTCCCACTAATTTTATCGAATTCCACCACCCTCTAGCAGACAATCGAGAAAACTTATTTTTCTTTAATGGGCTTTAGGTCCAATAGCGCTAATGTAACCCGTAGTTAATCTATCCCGATTACATAAGCCTAAAGGTAGAGTACTATCAATCACATCACTATGTGACCCTAAAGATCGATTTACCTCACACTTGATAATGACCTAAGTTAATCTAGCGAATATCAAAATCTTCGTGTGTCAAGTCTAGCCTACCAATATGAGATGTCATAGATCCAACTATATCAAACTAATGCAATCCCTAGTTAATCTAGCCGACCACATTAATCCAATATTATTTTATCTATGACCGTATCTCCATCTAATGTCAATTAAATTACAGCTTATCCCACAATAGCACTCCCCGCTAACACGGCTTACTGCACTATTATGAGAGGCTACACATAATTTAATTGTTGGTAGAAGGAAAGAAAAATTCAACAATTTGGTTTTTCTTTATAGCTTGATAATTATTCTTGATTAAGAATGAGGGATTTTATTTATTAAATCTTATTAGCTCATCGGAAGTTTTAGGTTATGATCGTTTGTGATTCCTACAACTATGTTCTCTAGGTATGTGGAAACGCATATTGATCCTAAGAGAGACATACGATCATCATCGTACTTAATCACAATTATTCATCTCATGAATTAATTAATAAATACGATTAATTGCAAATATAATTAACGGACTCCCTTCATTCATAAATCAATCAAATAAGAATGAAGTCCATTAATTATTTGCCATCTAATTTGTGTTCCATTAATTAAACTAATTTAACGATTAAATTAAATAATTAATCCAACACTATTCTTTGAATTCAAATTAAATTAATGGATCAATTATCTAATTGGGTTTAATTGATAAACAATTTCAAAAATTAAAAATCAACTAATTTTAATATTAAACCACCCAATTTGATAACACCAAAAATTCAACAATTCAACAAATCGAAGCATGCTTTCGAAAGCGATAAACACGTTGACAAATAAACGATTAACGCGTGGCTCTGATACCACTGTTGGGGATCGTGCATGTATACGCAGCGGAATTTAAAAATTTTATATCGAACTAGTTTCGATTACATGCATAAACTAATCACATAGTAAACGTACCTTAACGCTTCCGCCATACATATGGTAATTATCGATATAACTGAAAAACACGTAAAACCGAAAATTAGGAAACATGCTTGTTCATCATTCAATAAAATCGAAACACGTAATCACATATTACTCATAATCATAAATTATAATTCATACAAACATGCTCGAATTAATTAACGAAAGTTTCGATTTATTTACCTCTTGTAGCGTGAGATTTCGACGAATCGAAACCAAGAACCAATCACGTACAAGCTGCAAATTACCAATCCTCGGGGCTGCAACTCACGGCTGGAACAAGCTGACCCAGCAAGCGACGAACGGCGGTGAATGGCAGCAGCAGCGGCGGCGCGTGGCAGCAGCAGCGGCGGCGCGTGAGCGGCGTAGCGGCGCGTGCGGCGGTGCAGCGGCGGTGCGTGGATTCGTCGGGGCAGCAGCTCCTCTCCAATTAGGTTTCACCTTGTATTTTCGATCCACTCAAACTACAGCACTAGATGTAAACGAGTTAGATAAACAACAAGTAAACGAAAGAGAAGAGAGGAGAAAACCGGCGGTTTTCCGGCGGTGGTGCGGCGGGGCAGCAACGGCCGAAGTGGAGGAGCGGCTAGGGTTTGGGCGGCTAGGGTTTGGTGCAAAAAATATGATCTCAAACTCTTGTTTGAGGTCTATTTATACCTAGGGTTTTCAACCCTAGTGGGTTTAAGTCATTGGGCTTGACCCACTGATGTACTAAGCCCATTCCCTCGTCGGCCTCGTTTCTAATAAACGATCGTCGACAAAATTATAACAAAATTATATTTGTGACGAGCTCAAAGTCCTCGTCGATACGAGTGCCTCTTCGAAATTTCCAATTTCCAAAATTGGAAACTTCCACTTCAGTGGACTTGCTGTATCGGGAAACTTCCCAATTTAGAAAGTTCACTAAATTCCGCATGTCTCTCTTTCTCTACGTTTATTCCGATTCGCAATCCACAATTACGAATCTTGGATTCAATCATATCGACATCCAATCGTTCAAAGATTAACACAATAATCTATGCTTGTTGTTATCAAGGATCTATATTACACGAGAAGTGTGACCCTCAATGGTTCAGGTGTATGCTAGCCGTGGGCTCACAACTCTTTGTGATTCGAACAACACATTGTTCTTATACGAACTCCTCCCAAGAGTCCCGATTAGAGTAAAACTCATTTTACCTAATCCCCGATCAAATCGGTGCCCAACGAATCAAGATTGGCGTCTAGCAATTACGCATCATGATTCCCTAGATACAAGTGAAGTGCCTGCAAGAACCTTATGAAATAGTTAGGATACAGTACGATCCTTTCGCAGCACATGTCCCGATTAAACTAGAGGCATTGGTTCACCGAGACCTCTTATAAAGTTCAATAACCGGGCGAACATTCTAGGTATTATAAATCCGTTCGTGTGCGACTTAGGGAAACACATGGCACGAACGTTGGCCCTTGGAGTGGTCCGCGGTGGGACTCAGAGACAGGTCACGATACAATCGGTCCTCTAGTGAAGTCACGGTGATGTCTGGGTCTTAAGGACTAATGGTGTACAACTATATCTTAGAAACCTATTACTCGATGAATGAGAACCACTTATAGATTTCTAGGGCGAGGGAGTTCAGTGAACTCATCTAGTATGAGTACCCACTCAAGTATGCAGATGTCACAACACCGAGGACTGATGAGACGCAGTACACATACACTAAGTGCTAGTCTCAAAAGGGAAAGGCCGGTATCCTCATTATTGGCGTAACCCATCGACTAGGAACAAAGTTTAACAGTTACATTACATTGCTGAGTTATCTCACGATTCTACTAGACCAACTCACATGAATAGAGTAACTCGTTAGGACTATATCTATGCTACTTGCATGGGATAACAGATATAGAATGCCAAATAAGATATTTTATTATTACGAACGAAAAACGATTGTTTTATTACAACAAAAATAGAAAGACCACAACCACAAGTTGGCTTGTTGGTCACCTACTCTAACAATTATATATGCAAATTTATGATCTAATGTTGTGTACAAGAACATTTCAATACCTGATAAATCCATAATCAGTTTTATGACATATTTCGGAATCAGGCCATGCCTGGTTATGTATTTGATTAAGCAGTTTGTCGGAGGTGCTAGAAACATATCTTTTACGAAGAAAGATGATTATAATATATTGAACAAGATACGGCGAGAAAGAATACAAGGAGGTGATATCAACAGATTACAAGCGTTATTTGTGAGTGTACAAGTAAAACGACGATTTTTTCTACAAATACGATGTTGACGAAGAAGGTGCGCTTTCAAGGATTTTTTGGTCTGATGGAGCTTCATGAGCTGAATTTGGAAATTTTTAGGTATGTTTTACTATTTGACAGCACATACAAAACAAATAAAATATTTGTATCCTCTCGTTATTTTTTCTGAAGTTGACAATCATGGTTCGACGTTTATTTTTGGAGCATCTTTGTTAAGGAATCCCGCAATCGATTCGTATCAATGGTTTTTGCAAGAACTTCTTAAACCGATGAAAGGTAAAGTTCCTAGCTATGTTCTCACATATCAAGATTCATCTATGTTAGCTGCTATTAACTCAGAGTCACCTAGAACAAAGCATCCATTATGATGTTGGCATCTTGGAAGAAATATTCGACAAAATATGAATGTGCTGGGATTTTTTTTCCCGATTTTTTAGATTGTTTGAAAAAATCATGCTTGGTTGATGAGTTTTAGGTACATAAATTTACATTATTCTTCTGGTTATCAAACTTTTTGTTTCATATTTCATGATATTTTGTAAGCAATTTTATAAGGTAATTTTGTATACAGGTACATTTCAATGCCTGATAAGTGCATGTTGAATTTGATGATAAATTTCGGATTTAGGTCATGTATGGCTATGTATTAGTTGAACCAGCTTTGCGGAGGTGCTGGAAAAATACATTTTACGAAGAAAGATGGTTATAATTGGTTGAATAAGGTACGACGAGAAAAAATACAAGGAGGCGATATCAACATATTGCTAGCCTCAATTGAGAGTATAAAAGTAAAATGACGATTTTTTCTACAAATACTATTTTGATGAAGAAGGTGCGCTTTCAAGGATTTTTTGGTATTATGGAGCTTCAAGAGCAGAATATGGATTTTTAAGAGATATTTTACTATTTGACAGCACATACAAGACAAATAAATATTTGTATTCACTCTTTTCTTTTTATGAGTGAACAATTATGGTTCGTTGTATATTTCTAGAGCATCTTTTTCCGAATGAGACGATGGATTCGTATCAATGGTTATTGGAAGCACTTCTTGATGCGATGAAAGGTAAAGATCCTAGCTATTTTCTCAAACATCAAGATTCATCTATAGTAGCTGCTAGGGGCGGAAATCGGAACAAATTTTTGATTTCCGCCGATTCCGATCTGATTATTTCCGATTTTGGAACATTTTTCTGTAATTCGATTTTCGAAATTCTGAATTCTGAATTTTCCAAAAAAAATTGGATCCAAATTAATTTCGATTTTTTTCCTAAAATTGCCCATTTTTTTATATATTTAAAACTCAATATTCATTTATATATATATTACATTTTTTTATACTAGAACTAAGACAAACTGCAATTTATTAATGTTGGGTTGAGCCTCCAATTTATTTGTTTAAAAACATTGGCATTTTTACCCATGTAAATTGGTCTAGTATGCAAAATCAACTACCACCCTATTCAAGCCTAACCTAATCCATAATTTCCAATTCATCACAGCTGCGCCGCTTTCTTCTTCTCGAAAAAAAAAAAAACCTAATCCCTTTTTTCATCTTCCTTCTTCTCAGCCCAACCCTTTGCTCAGGCTTCTTCTCCGACGTTGTTCTATTTCTCAACCACATATTTTGTTTCATTTGTAGTTAATTCATCATGTTATTTCTTCGTCAGTCAACCGATCAATCTCCGCCATTTACAAAGAACTATTTTCTTTTTTGTAATTTCAGTAGACATTCGCAATTTCATGAATTATTTATAGGGCGAATGGCAAATAGGCTCATCACATGGGACTTAAATGCACATTAGTCCACAAAAAAAACTGTCTTTCATACAAGGGGTCATTAGCAATAAGCCCTTCATACAAATAATAAATGCTGATATGTCCACCCTTTAAATGTTTCTTTTTGATAACCCCTAGAAATTGTATTCCAAATTCTACCCTTATGTCAATTAGCATAATTAGTCTCAATTATTCTTTTTTTTTTCTCTTTCCATAACAATAATCTAATTCCTAAAAATTTGCTTCCAAATTCCTAAAACATTGCTACCAAATCAAAAAAATATGGTTTTTTTTAATTTATTTTTATTTATTTTTTTAATATTTTCGGATTATTTATCCATTTTTTTTTTATTTTTTTTATAAAATTAGTTTTTTTTTTTTTTTTTTTTAAACAAAAAATTGTTTTTTTTTTCTCGACATGTTTACAACTCCGAATATGACTATATGTAACTATGTAGACATATTCTTTCATTATATTACAATTTCTTACATTTTCAACTTAAAAATTCCGATTATACAGTGTGGTATAGTCATGTTTACCAAATTATATAAAACAACGAAGATTCGCTATTGTTTACGAAAACAATCCAATCAAAATCCACACAAAAAAATAACAATTTTGAATCTAGTTATTAGAAGTCAACTTAAAAACGAGAAGATAGAACATATTCAAATATGACTACAGTCATATTCAACAATAATCATATTCCAATATGACTAAAATCATATTCCAAAAATACATAAATATGACTATAGTCATACTCGAATATGACTATAGCCATGTTACTGCTGCTGTTCAGATTTGGAAAACAAAAAATCAAAAAATACGTAAATAAAGATAGAAAAATAACGAAAGAGAGGCATGGGGAGTCGACAACAACGGCGGTGGTGGTGGTAGTGAAGGAAAGAGAGTGAGAGAGGCGGCGACGGTGGCGGTGGACAAATCTGAAAAGAAAAAAAGAAAAGAAAAACAATGAAATCGAGAAAGATAACGAAAAAGAAAGAAAGAGCCTAACGTGGAAACAAAAGGCAACAAGGGACGACGGTAATGGTGGTGTACAAATCTATGTGGAGACGATGGTGGTGTAAAGAGAGAGAAATCGAGAGAGGCAACGAACACGAGAAAATAGTAAATCACTAATCGAATTAATCAACAGTAGTCCTGTTCGAACCAGAGTAGTCACGTTGATGTTGCTATTTCAGATCTAGAGGAAAAAAAAATCGAAATAACGAAAGGGACGGAGGGGGAGGCTACGACAACGACGGTGAATGAAAAAGAGAGTGGGGACGTGGCTACAGTGGCGATGGTGAACAAATATGGAAAAAAATTTTGAGAAATCGAGAGAGAACCAAAAAGGAAAATCTCCATGTAACGCATCTGACGAAGGGCGGCGACGAGGTGGCGGAGGCACCGCCGCCACCACTTGTACGGAGGAGGGCCTCCTGCATTAGGTTTCGGCCGACCGGCGGTTGAAAGGTGTTGTTGGCTTCGGCGGTGACGAGTGCACGAACAACGGTGGCTATGGTGAGCGGACTACGGCGGTAGTGTGAAAAAAGGAGTGCGCCGACGGGTATACATATCTGCAGAAAGAAGAAGGAAAAAAAAGGACGTGAGTTGAGAACGAGAGAGAGAGAGAGAGAGGGAGTGAAAGAGAGAAATAAAATTGCATCACGTTAAAAACCTAACCACATAAGGGCACTTTAGTCTTATCATATTTGGTCAAGGGGGTCTCACTAATTAAGAATGGAACTTGGGTGTAGATAAAAGTCTTTAAAAGTCAATTGAGTTTAGATCAAAATATTTTCCATTTGAGGGGGTATTGCATATTTCCCCTTCAAATAAACCCATCCCCAAGTTTTTAGTCTAAAATACCCTCCATAATATAATTCTTATCAATTCCATCCATTATGCTCTAACTTCTTAATATTAAACATTGACCCGGATTTAAACAAATATATCACATTAACCCCCAAAATAATATTTTTTTGAAAAAATATATTTTTTTCTAAATTTTTTTTTCGGGGCAGAATTAGGCATTGAGGGCCGGTCCTCGGCGTTGACTTTTTTTTTTTTTTGAAAACTTTTTTTTTCTGAAATTTTTTTCCGGTCGGTCAACCACCGTTGATCGCTGATCTCCGGCGTTGATTTTTTTTTCGAAATTTTTTTTCTTAGAAAAAAATATTTTAATTAATATTACTGTCTTGGCTACTAAATTACTGTCTCAGACAGTAATATTACTGTTTGGGACAGTAATATTATGATTTTTTTTTTCCCGAACAGTAATATTATTAATATTACTATCTGAGACAGTTAAATTACTTTTAGAGACAGTAATTTAGTAGTCAAGACATTAATATTATTTAAAATAATCTTTGTTAAGAAAAAAAAATTTCAATAAAAAAAAAGTCAATTAACAGTTAAATTACTGTCTCCGACAGTTAAATAACTGTTGGAAACAGTAATTTAGCAGCCAAGACATTAATATTAATTGAAAAAAAACTACGAAAAAAAAACGTCAATTTACAGTTAAATTACTGTCTCCGACAGTTAAATACTGTTGGAGACAGTAATTCAGCAACGAATACCATAATATTAATTCAAATATTTAAAAAAAAATAGTCAATTAACAGTTAAATAACTGTTGGAGACAGTAATTTAGCAACGAATACAGTAACATTAATTAAAATATTTTCGAAGAAAAAAAAAAGTCAATTAACTGTTAAATTACTGTCTCCGACAGTTAAATAACTGTTGGAGACAATAATTTAGTAGCCAAGACAGTAATATTAATAAAACTATTTTTTTAAGAAAAAACAAAATTATATTAAAAAAAAAAAAAAAAGTCTACGCCGGAGACTGTTAGTGGTGTCAAAATTGAAATTAGGGTTAAAATTGATTAATTGATGAAATTGAGCTAAATTGCGGTGTAAATCTTGAAATTAGAGTTCAATTTGGTTTCAATGAATTGGGAGTAATTTTGATATATATAAAAGGATTTTCCTTATTTGCAAATAAGTTTGAATGGGCTGGATTTATTTGATAGACAAAAAAGTTGGATGTCCCTCTTTTAATTAAGTGCCCTTGTCATGGGCCTATCTTGATCGTGTTGCACCATAGAGAGCAATTAACGCTCGGTTTTTTTTTTTTCTTTGGTATTTTTGATTTTTTTTCTGCTTTTTTTCCCTTTCTCGGAAAATTGCGAAAATTTCCGAATTTCCGAAAATTCCGAATGTATCGGAATCGGAACTCATTTTTAGATTTGAATATTTCATAATCGGAATTAGAAATGAGATTTTAGTTGTGAAAAAAATCGGAAATTTTCCAAATGGCCTATTTCCGATCCGATCCGTTCGATTTCCACCCCTAGTCACTAGGCCAAAACAGGACATTGGCGACGTTTTCTTTCGCGACGAAAATAATTTCGTAGCAAATTTGCGACGTTAATAAATAAATATCGTCGCAAGCTCCATCTCGCCACCAATTTTGAAAATGATTGCGACGAAAATCCTAGATTCGTAGCAAATGATTCTAATTTGGTTTTTTTAATAATTAACTATTGCGACGAATTATATTTTTTCGTAGCAAAATATTTAAATATTATTTTATTTTATCTTGTTTGCGACAAAAGTGTGTAAACCGTCGCAAGATATTTCTGAAAAATATTTTTGGGCGACGGAAATATGTGAATCGTCGCAACCTATGCATTTAAAACTTTTAATTTTATTTTATTTGCGACGAAATTCTCGGAATCGTCGCTCACGACTTAATTTATTCACTTACCCCTCTCCATTTCTGCCGTTGCCCTAATATTTTACTCTCTCTTCCTCCACACTCCCTCCCCTTTCCTGTCATTCTCACCGTCGATTAAATTGACGCTGTCAATCTTCGCTCCCTAAGTTTACTCCCGTCGGTGCCGCCGTCGTTGCCCAAGACCACGCCCCCTGCAGTCGCCGGCCGTCATCTTCGTTTCCAATCGCTGCCACTGCGTTCAGCTAGACGCCGTCCACCATCTATGAAGCCCAGCCCTCAAAACTCTAGGTATTAATTTACCTATTTATGAGGTAAATAGCAGGCACCTATATATGCAATTTTTATGAATTAATCGTTTAAATCAGAACATGGGTTTGTCTTCAGTATTTTTCGATTAGAATTAGGAATCAAGCTGCAAATTTTTTGTTTAATGTATCTCTGCTTCAATAGTAGTGTTTTTCTGTGTTTTGATGAGCCATTTATTATAAGATACTTTGTCAGAATTATTGATTTTTTTATATTGTGATATTATGTGGTAGGGTGTGGAGAATGAGATTTCTGTGCAGAAATTGGTCTATAAAATTAAATAAGTATATTAAATGAATTATAGTAGAACAAGAGTATATTTTCGTGAAAGTCAATGTGCAAAAAGGTCAGTATCGCCGAGCAATAAGTAATGAGTGTTGGGCTCGTTTCCATCTCGGAGCGAGAAAATGTCGGGGTTCCTCGAAATAACGGAGTCCTCGAAGTTATCGGGCAGACCCAATTCTCTCCAGACCTTGAAAATGGCACGAAGGGGCAGCTTTTTGGTGAGGGACATTGATAGGAGCTTGACCAATCGGGTTACTGCGAGGGGCGTGGATTTGTTTAAGGCGTCGGATTCTTGGCGGACGATTAGGCGAGCGGCGGGTGTGAGTGTGCAGTAGGGTTGGAGGTTAACGGGGTGGGTGAAAATGTGGACGATGTGAGGGTAGGTGCGGAGGAAGGCGGAGGGGCCGCGGTTGAGGTGGAGTTTCTGAGAGAGGCGGTGGAGGAAGTCGATGGAGATGGAAGGTGGAGTAGATTGGGAGGCGAGGATTAGATCTTGTATGGAGATTACTTTGAGGAGGTTCTTGTATTTCGCCATTAGCTTTTCGAATGTGGCGTCTCTGGCTCTGAAGGTCTGTTCCTTATGTATACGTGTCTATATGTTGGTAACTTGTGACAAAATCTCATAACTTGTTGGTCTCTTGGTTGTGATTTATTGCAAAGTGTTTCGTATTTGTTACATATGTTTGATCATGGTATTTTGTATTTGCAGGCCCAACAAAATTAGTTCTGAGCTTAATATTAAAGAAAAAATCCATAATGAACAAGGATTAAATTTCACAAACTAATTTTTCTTTGCTTTTAACATGTCTGTAAGATTATGGTTCTTGGTAAACATTGTTTAATTTAACATCTTTTTGTTATATATTCAGCAGGGATGTATGCTAAGATACAATGCCGATTACTGATGCACTTCTTGGATTTATGATGAAATAGTGGCAATTTATCGTCGCTTTTTTTTCTTGATACTCTATCTGTCGGTAGAAGAATTCCCCTGCTCAAGGTACGTACCTCACTATTTATAAGTTTCTTTCTTGAATAGGAAGAATTATTTACTTGCTCTGCTTCAAGATCTAATTTCTTGGAGAACGTGATTAGAAGTGGTAATTTAAGCATGTTACTTCTCTATAATGTGTGGATAATGATTATCCCCGTTCATTTTTGTTTAAGCTTTAACTGTGTTTTTTTAATAATGAAAGATGGTAAAAATTTCGGTTTATGATTCTTCGTGTAAATTATAAATTGGGTATGAATAACACGGTAAATTTTAGGCAATAGGCTTCGTTTTATATGCATCATTTGGTTTGATAGCAGTTTCTTCATGTTAGATAGTAGTTGTTGATGTTGATCGATGTCATGGATTATACACTTCTTCTTTATTTTATTTTATTTTATTTAATATTGTGAACTTGTACTCGTTCGTATTTATACGTAATGCTTATATACTTAAATATTTTTTTCAGGCACGCTTGGAAATAGTTTATGATCAAGTGGATAACTAATGATGAATGGATAAAAGAATGTGGATCAACTCCTTTATGTAATTCTACAATATTTTTCTTAATTTTTGTATTTTTTTTTAACTTTATTTGGATGTATTTGACCTTAAATTACAATTTTAATGTGATGTGTTATTATATCTAATAATTAATTGTGTTATTATAGTTGATAATTAATTACAGGTTAATTTCTATTTTATTATTCAGCGTAAAAAAATAAAATAAAAAAATTGCAATGTTCCTAGAAAAACGTCGCAAATTAATGAATAAATGTTGCGACGAAAATATTAAAAACGTAGCGAATTGAGGGATAAATAATTGCGACGAAATATGTTTTCGTCGCTATTTGCTACAAAACGAATAACCCAGAAAAACGAATTATTACGACGAAAAACGCATTCGTCGCCATATGTTGCGACGAAAAAATAGATTCGTCGCAGGCTTAGCGACGACCGCTTTGGCGACGATTTTTTGGCACCGTTCGCGACGAGTTTTTTTCGTCGCAATTATTGATATTTCGTCGCAAATACCATATTTTCGTCGCTAGATTTCGTCGCCAGTGTCCTGTTTTGGCCTAGTGAGTAGTTGCTATTTGTTGGCGCCATATTTCCGGCTATTGAAGATCGAGGAAATCCGCCAAGTTTTGGAATTAAAAGATTGACAAAGATTTGTTTTCCATACTTATTTTGGAATTTATTAGAGTCCTACTCTTATAATACTTCTATTAGGACTTAGATTTATTTCCATGTATTTTATTCTAGTTAGGTAACTTTTGTACTTATCTAGAATAGAAGTAGAAATCAACTAGGATTCTATTACCTAATTAAATAGATTTCTTGGGGTTCAAGTTAGGTCTTAGGGCTTATTTTCGTTGCTATATAAGCCTCCAAGACATACAAGAACCGTGTGCATTATTTGGGAGAAAAACCACTTCATAGCATCGAAGTTTTGCCAAGGCGTTCTGCGGAGCAGGACTGTGCCATCGTTGCACTGTGCCAACATATACAGATTTGCTGTATAGATCTCAAGGGAGATCAGCCGCGTTTTTCGAAGGGAGTTTAGGCTTGAAGAAAGTTCAAGGTACGCGGAGTGGAGCTGCTGTAGAGAGAGACACGGAGTTCGAGTTGTGTACAAGAACGGCGTAAAAATTAAAGAGGGAGTCTTTATTATTTTTAAGAAGTCCTATTAATGTACACTGTAAATCTGAACTAGTGAAATTGTGTTTGCAGATCCACGTGGATGTAGGGCACATATGTGTCTGAACCACATTCATTTTTTGTGTTCATTTATTTGCTTTAAGTAGTTTATAACTGTGTTAACACAAGAATTATAGTTGTAACTGAATACTGTTTCTACAACTTAACTGTTACAACTTAGGTTAATTGATTTCTATAGGCATATGAATCAACAATTGGCATCAAGAGCCTCTCACTAGATATACATAGTGTGTGATTTTGGGAATTTGATTTATTTGCATTTTATCTTCCATAGGAACTATGAATGCTCATATGGAAGGCGGTTCCACGACTCGCCCACCACTGCTTACTGGAACCAATTACTCTTATTGGAAGACCAAGATGAAGATGTTCATCAAGTCAATGGATGAAGATGCATGGCGCACAGTTCTGACTGGCTGGAAACGACCTGTTGCCACAGATGAAAAAGGAATCGAAAGTGAGAAACATGAAAGAGACTGGAACAAAGCTGAGCAGATTGCGGCAAACAAGAATTCCAAAGCCTTGAATGCTATATTCAACGGAATTGACATCAATCAATTCAAGATAATCTCAGCATGTGAGTGTGCCAAGAAAGCATGGGAAAAACTTCATACAGCCTATGAGGGGACTACCTCTGTTAGATTATCAAAACTTCAGATGCTTGCTACTCGTTTTGAGGATCTTCGGATGGAGGAAACTGAAACCATGAGCCATTTCAACTCCAAATTATGCGACATCGCAAATGAAGCCCATGGCCTCAGTGAAACTTACCCTGAAGTAAAACTTGTTCGTAAAGTGCTAAGATCTATGCCAGACCAGTTCGCATATAAGGTCACTACTATAGAGGAAGCAAGTGATGTGGACTCATTGCGGCTTGAAGATCTGATCGGAAATCTACAGACCTTTGAAAACAAACTGAACATCAGTAGAATGGATAAAGAGAGAAAAATCGCTTTACAAACTGTGTCTGTTGTGACACCATCCGTGTCCTCAGCTCCCATGACAGCACTCGAAGTCAAACTAACAAAATCCATGTCTCTAATAGCCAAAAACTTCAGAAAACTCGTGAAAATGAATGGACATCCCAGAAGTCCTACAAACAAGCAAGAAGTTAGGAAGGGGATTCGATGTAGAGAATGTTGTGGCTATGGTCATATTCAATCTGAATGTGCAAACACTCAGAAGAAGCAAGGAAAATCACTTGCTACAACCTGGAGTGACGATAACTTTGAATCTGATGATGAAAGTGAAGCAAGTGATGCTGAAACAAGTATTGACTTCTGTGGTACATGCAGGGTTACTGACGTGACACAAGATGTTGTCACATGCACTGAACCACCACACCTCAGGTATGCTACTCGTAATCTCGAGAATCATAGAAATTTAAACACAATTTTTTTGCCCACATGAGAAGAAGATTCAAAGAATGATGAAGAATGCTCCATTGAGATGATTCAACAGCAACTGAATGATCTTCTAAAGCAATGTCATAAGGTTTGTGATGAAAACAAGCGTTTGAAGGAGAAAGTAAAGGAGAATGAAGCAGTTAGAGTCAACCTGAAGGCCAAAATCGATGAGCTTGAGTTAGAAAATGAGGCACTTGAGGTAAAACAGGATTTTGCTTTGAAAGATATTGACAATCTAAAAGAATTGCTGAGACATTTGCGAAACAACGATTGCAATAAGACAAGGCAGATCAAGAAAAATCCTCCTCCAATGAAAAAAGTTGAACCCTGCCTCAACCTGAAGTGTGACAACTCCCCTGTCGCAACAACGTTAGATGCGTCAGTCAGTAAGTTAAATCGCACTACGATTCTTCCTTCTAACAGGTTAGATGAAATTTTAAATGCTCATCCCTCAAATTTTGATAAACTTGGTCTTGGCTATATTGGGAGTAAGTTCGATGGTAAACCTAATCCAAATCGAAAAATTAATTTTGTGAATAATATTGTCAAACCTACTCCACAACATGTTGCCTCACATTCTTATACAAAAAAGTTTGTGCCAACTTGTCATTTATGTCATAAAGTAGGACATGTTAGGCCAAAATGCTTTAAAAGATGGAAATTGATTAATAAGAGTTTAGCATATCAATCATCCAATTCCGCTGCATGGGATCACAATTCCCAAAGAAGATACTCTGATAATAAATGGATGAATAAGTATAATGCAAACTGCCTTCCTGCTATTCTTTCTTTAAAAGCATGTACTACGAACTCTTGGTATTTTGATAGTGGTTGCTCCAAGCATATGACAGGTGTACCTAGTCACTTAAAGAACCTGCATAATGTGTTTTGTGGACAAGTTACTCTTGGTGATGGAAACAAGGCCTTTGTGAAAGGATAAGGTAACTTGGATGTTGGAGGATTACCTAACATTGACAACGTTCTGTATGTAGAGGGTTTGAAATCAAACCTACTCAGCGTAAGTCAGCTATGTGATCAATACGACTCAGTGTTGTTCACCAAGCGTAAGTGTGAAGTGTTTGATCGAAACCACATGTGTGTTCTATCTGGTTATAGATCCTCTGACAATTGTTATAAAATTGATCAAACTGACCAAGTTGAACAGTGTCCCCTCGCCACCTCTGATATCACAGATATGTGTTGTTATCGACTGGGGAATTTGAATTTTCAGGATCTAACACGAAATATTAATGCAGGTTGAGTGAAAGGTGTTCCCCAACTAAACTCCAAAAGACCAGATTTATGTGCGAATTTCTAATGGGGAAACAAACTGAGAGTATTGGAAGAGAAATACCAGAAGACAAAATCACTGAAGTATCAGTGCCGACATCTTATGTCACAACTGAAGATGTTACCACTGGTAAAGAAGGTATGAAAACTTGCAATAAGCCCAAGGTTGGCTACCAGGAAATGGTCAGGTATGTCTATCTCACTTCCACTGTTGAACCAAAAAACATCAAAGAAGCAATTCTTGATGAATTTTGGGTGTTAGCCAAGCTTGAGGAACTTGAGCAGTTTTCTCGAAATGACATGTGGGAACTGGTTCTGAGCAATGACAAGGTAAAGCAACTAGATGATGAGATATTTATCTCACATAGCAAATATGCCAATAACGTGGTAAGTAAATTTGGGTTGAGAAAGGCAAAGCCTTTAACAACACCAATGACCTCAATTGAGAAGTTGGGAGGAGATTGTGACGGCACAGACGTTGATTCCACACTATACAGGAGCTTGATAGGAAATTTGTTTTATCTTTCTGCTAGTAGATATGATATTTGTTTCAGCGTAGGTATTTGTGCTAGGTACCAAGCAAGCCCTAAAGAGAGTCATTTGAGTGCTGTAAAGCGCATTATCCGATATGTTAGTAGAACACCCAAATTGAGATAATGGTATTCAAAAGATACTAACAATTGTCTTGCAGAGAACAGTGATGCTGACTGGACAGGATATGTGGATGACAGAAGAAGCATCACTGGAGGTTGTGTCTACATGGGTAATAATTTGGTATCTTGGTACAATAAGAAACAAAATTCCATTTCCTTATCTAATGTTGCGTGTGAGTACATAGCTGCAGGTAGTTGTTGCACTCAACTTCTTTGGATGCAACATATGTTAAATGACTATGGCTTTCATGAAAACTCTTGCATATCTTCTGTGATAATGAAAGTGCTATAAATATCTCAAAAAACCCTGTCCAGCATTCTCGAACGAAACACGTAGATCTTCGACACCATTCCATAGGCAATTAGTTTAGCAGAAACGTGTGACTATAGATTATGTGTCCACAGACAATCAACTAGCTGATATTTTCACAAAGCCTCTTGATTTCCTTAGGTTTGATTCGTTGCGTAAAGCGCTTGGAATTTGCCATGTGCAAAACTGAATTTTCTGTGATAGTGCAATTAATACTTGTGTCCGGATTGCACTTGATTTTTTTTCTCGGACATTATATGTGTCACCTACTCATGTGACATCATTCTTTTGGGAACAGTAATGATGGGAGTTTTCATTTTGACTAATGGTTGTGTGTTAGTTTTTGTGAATTAATTTGTGTTTCCACTGCTAGCCATGATAGAAGTGTGTTGCCCCCTCTATCGGGAGTGATCAATGTCTATGACCTCATTCATCTCAAAGATCATACCTCTATTGGAAGAATTATGCTACCGCATATGCATTCCTGACTTCTATTTAAAAGCTATGTGGATTCTTAAGGAGGTTGCCCTCCTAATGTCTGCTTGAACATCATGTCAAAAAAAAAAAAAAAAAAAAAAAGGAGAAACAAAGTAGTCCGAATCCAAAAAAAAAAAAAAGAAAAAGAAAAAGTTGGGATGATATTCAAGCATATATTAGCGAAATTCTCCTTGAAGTTCATGATCGAATTGTTGTGCTAATCGCATACGCATTCATAACCCTAATAAAATTACCTAATTTATGGTTTCTTGAGTATGGTCGTGGGGTTATAGTTATATCGTGCATCCAAGAGTTTGCTCGGTGGCCTTCTATTGTGATTCACTTTAAGATTATCAAATTAATTCATGAAAACCAAGCCCTCAACTTTTAATCTTGTGATCTTCTTGATTTTCTTTTCCTTAAAAAGATGTGATTTTTTTTCTTTAAAAAAATAAAAGGAAAAAAAAAATTCTCTTGTTTTTTTGGGCTTTCTGATTTTTTTGGCTCCTAGTTGTCTCTGGAAATTTTTTGGCTCCTAGTTGTCTCTAGCCACGTGGCTATGGCCATGTCATCTGTCTTCTCTATTTTTTGATGTTTCGTGTGGAGAATGTCTTGTTTGTTATTGGTCACGGATTTTGTGGGATCTTCTTCTGATTTGAAAAAATCCGGTATTTGAAGAGTCCTCTCTTTTTCTGCCTCTTTTCTCGATTCTTGTGCTTTAAATATCTGCCCCTTCTAGGGTTTCTGAGTTTATTATGGCCTCTGGCTGACTGTTGACACATGGCTGTCTTGATACATGATCTGTTTGAATCTCTGAAGAAGTGTGTGGGAATAGACTTCTGTTTTATCATGATGTTTGTGGGATCTGTTATCATCCTATCTTTTGGGCTTCTAGGATTTCTCAATATTTCTTATACTCGACCTCTCTTTCCAATATCTCTCTATGTTTTTCGAAAGCTACTCGTCTCTTCTCTTTTCTGTGCTCCACAGATTTACTATAGAAAGAGACAAATCGGTCGAGGGGTCTGAAATGAGGAAGCACAAACAATTGTGCATCGCCATCCGACAAGAAGTCTGGAAAAACGGCAAGGTCTGTGACGACAACAGTAGTCTCTGTAGTTCCCATCTCTCTCGTGGCAACAATACCGAAGCCCATACACATGTGCAGTCACCAGCCCCAAGCTCCAAATAAGGTGTTGTCCCTGATCCGCTGGACAATATTCTGGTTGAAAGTGATCCTTCCATGTCTAAGCCAGAAGATGTTTGTGGTGAAGACCATGTCGCAATTGAAAAAGCTACTTTCAGCGCCCATGCGCAGCTTCCCCGGCCTCAAATTAAGTTTGAGAGCAATTATCGTCTTGATGATGAGTCATACGCTTCGAGTGGCCACCAATCTCTTTCTGAGCAAACCTTTGCTACCTTTACTGCCGTACATCCAACTAGATCTGAGTCATCAGAATCTTCACCAGAGTTCTAACTTTCTGTTTATTCTCCATTGTTGGGTCCCGCGGTTACTTGCGAAGGGAATTTGTTTTTCAATGTGGCTCCTGAATTGAATAAAGATTTTTACTGGTGTAAGAATCAAATCACTGATAAGCCTTTTGTGTCAATGACACCATAGCTATTGTGATCACTGTATGCTGGGTTTCTCTGAAGCGTCACTCATGCTGTTTTTATCAACATTGGGGAGTACATCTTTGCTCAAAATGGAGCTCTTGCTAACTCTTGCAGAAAAAGTTGGGGTGATGCCTACCTTTTCCCTCGTTGATCTAACATTCATTGTCACCACATTTCTTAGAGGATGCTCTCAAGGCGAAGAAGAGTTCACTTAATGAATCTGGGCCCATGACATCTGGTTGCTCCTGAAATTGGTTGTATCAATGAGAATTTTACGAAACTTCACGTGAGCATTACATCTGTAACTCCTGCTTTGAGTCCAAACGGGGTTACTTCCAAACTTCTGTTTCTAAAGATACTCTGGCCTCTGTTCTCACTGCCGAAGTGTTGAAAAATGGTCTGGTCCGAAATCTGCTTTTCATGTCTCTAAGCTGGCTGAGCTGTATTCGGTCCTGTTCAAGATAGGCATTTCGAACTGGTTTCCCAGTGACCACAATGCCACTTTCAATCCCACCCAAGCTGATTTTTTATGGTACATCACTCATGACCATAAAATCAATATTGGTGATTTGATTTTCAATCAAATTGGTGTGTTAGCCAATTTTCGAACCGAGCGTGAGCATCTGCCGTTTCCTTCTCTGATCTATCAGCTCTTGATCAAACAAGGCCTGCCAACTCGTGATGCCACTCTATTGGATCCTCCTGGCCGTCCAATCACTATCCATGGTAAGGTCCTTCCTGAACATTTTGTTGATCTGCCTCCTGTCGATCCTTCTGTTGTTCAGACGGCCCCTCGCGCGAAAAAGGCTCCCATTGTCTCTATCTCTGTTCCGCCGCCAGTTGATGTGGTCACCAAAGATGCGCTCACCCGTTTTCAGGAGTCTATCCAGGCTCAGCTTGCTCAGGGATTTGCGTCTATTCAGGACCAGTTGCTTAAGACTTTCGCACAGTCTGGTCAGAAAGGGGGAGTAGCAACAACAACTCCAGATGCACCAGCAAAAACTGCCATACACAAGGGATAAACTTCAATGATGAAGTTGCAGTCCACAACCGCAAGGCAAAGCGTCCAGCAGTTCTCATGATATTGATCAGCTCTCCGACTATGATTATTAAGGGAAGTTTCCTTAGTAAAACCTTTTTGTTGTCCTTTTTGAACTGCTTAAATTTATGTCTTATTTAGGACTGTTATAGTTATGATTACTTTCCTGCCTTTTGGATATCACCTTGGTTATCTTTATTTTGTGCCTTGGTCTTATTTTGGATAACTTTGTGTTGCAGGAAATTTTTTTGTTACAACATCTATGTGTTGCAACTTCTATTGTACTAACAGTATGTGATGCAGGGGGAGTTAATCATTCCTGCAAAGAGAGAAAATCTCATGTGCAGGGGGAGTTCTTGTTAAATATGGATTATGATCAATCTATGCCAAAGGGGGAGATTGTTGGCGCCATATTTCCGGCTATTGAAGATCGAGGAAATCCGCCAAGTTTTGGATTTAAAAGATTGGCAAAGATTTGTTTTCCATATTTATTCTGAAATTTATTAGAGTCCTATTCTTATAATACTTCTATTAGGACTTAGATTTATTTCCATGTATTGTATTCTAGTTAGGTATCTTTTGTACTTATCTAGAATAGAAGTAGAAATCAACTAGGATTCTATTACCTAGTTAAATAGATTTCTTGGGGTTCAAGTTAGGTCTTAGGGCTTATTTTCGTGGCTATATAAGCCTCCAAGACATACAAGAACCGTGTGCATTATTTGGGAGAAAAACCACTTCATAGCATCGAAGTTTTGCCAAGGCGTTCTGCAGAGCAGGACTGTGCCATCGTTGCACTGTGCCAACATATATAGATTTGCTGTATAGATCTCAAGGGAGATCAGCCGTGTTTTCTGAAGGGAGTTCAGGCTTGAAGAAAGTTCAAGGCACGCGGAGTGGAGCTGCTAGAGAGAGACACGGAGTTCGAGTTGTGTACAAGAACGACATATTACATAAAGAGGGAGTCTTTAGTGTTTTTAATAAGTCCTATTAATGTACACTGTAAATCTGAACTAGTGAAATCGTTTTTGCAGGTCCACGTGGATGTAGGGCACCTTTATGTCTGAACCACATTAATTCCTTGTGTCCATTTATTTGCTTTAAGTAGTTTATAATTGTGTTAACACAAGAATTATAGTTGTAACTGAATACTGTTTCCACAACTTAACTGTTACAACTTAGGTTAATTGATTTCTATAGGCATATAAATCAACAGCCTGTACCCGCCCCGTACCCGCTCCCGTACCCGCCCCGCAGTATTCATATATATACTATATATTTATTAATTATTATATTAAATATAAATAATTAAATAGTAGTAAACTAGTAATATATAGACAATCTATGTCATAATATTGCGACACGTGACACTTTTTAGGGTTTCAAAACCCTAAGGGCATCTTTTGTAATTATTTGAAAGTCATAGGATTACTTTAAGATTATAAAAAACCAACTCACACAACGTTTTTAATTCGTATAACTGCTCTTGGCGTCTCTTCGCCTCTACTTCTTCCACGGTTATTTAGGCGTCTTCTCCCCTCAACTTCTTTCCACGGTTATTTATTTTCTCAACTTCGTCTTCCAACTAATATAACTTCTTCTCTCTTTTGTCTTCGGTTTCTTCTATTTCTAATTTCTAATCGTGTTCTTCATGTAAATCTCTATAATTTTTCTAATTTAATTTATCTTCATCTGTGTTTTATATATTCCTAAACGAGTTCACCCCTAGGTAATGGCGTGAATATTTGTTTTGTCAGACTCAACCCCAGGTAATCGCGTTTATATTTGTTTTATTTAATAATTCTAATAGTAATCCTAATACTAATATTGAGATACAAAATTCTTCTAAAACAATCTAAAACAAAATAATAGTTAATTATTTTCGATATTAGATAATTACAAATCTTGCACCAACAAGATTTGTAATTATCTAATATCTTGTTTTTTTTGATGAGAAACATATAAAAATTATCTAATATCTTGATTCTTCTAATACGTTGACAAATTTATATTTGCCACTGTGCGCAATAATATCATATTAACTTTCTAAAGGGGGAAATATACGAAATCAAACTATAGTAATATTGGAAAAATATTGTAACAATTTATATGTTAATTTAACAGTCCGCTATGTCTAGACTTAATGGATTCGTATATATTGAATTGTAAAATGAATGTTAAAAATATGTAAAATTAGGCGATATTTGAATTGATTTATCCGTCATTATAGGCATTAATTCCTACATTAATGTTTTTTTTTGACAATAATTCCTTCATTAATGTTAAAACATAGGGATTGCACACACTTATATGGATATATTAATAACTAATCTGTAATCTCTCAAAAAAAAAAAAAAATTAACTAATCTGTAACATTGCAAATTTATAAGGATCAAGCTTAAGTATTTCCCGTAAACCCAGAGTTTTCTGTTAAAATAAATATCAAGGAAATGTAATTGAAGAAACGAAATCACAATTACGAACCTATTTACATAAACAGTAATTAAATTGAAAGGACACTAATCCTTCATGTCTTTTACAGCTTATGTAGATATCTAAATATTGCTTCGGCCAAACACGGAGAATTTATTTTGCCAATTACCTACTCTCCTCTTACTTTTTATTAAAGATAATCTGTCACCACAAATCAAATGTTTAGACGTACTATCCGTAAAAAATAATGACTTTCGCAAGAATGCATGGAAGTAAAAACACAGGAGAACCTTGTGGTAATAGCATATATTAACTGCAAAGGGTTCTATTGAGGCCCGATGAAAATCAATGAACCATCCACTTGGGCCATAACATAGTTTGGTATAACAACAACACCAAACTACAACCACACCAAGAGACAAGTTTATATAGTATAGAAATAAACAATATGAAATCCATTAATATCTACTTATGAATTAGATGGACCGATGGACGTGGAAAAACCTCGTGTGCTAATTTCTGAAGGCTCGTCAAGAACTTTGCAATGTGTATTTGTTTGGCTGACAATTCACCTATTGTCACCACTTCCTGAGAAAAGTGTTCTATATATCTACTGTCATGATGGCAAACCTGTATATATGTAAGAAAAATATATAAGTAACATTTATATTGAAAATAACATTGACATGCTAAATTACATTAAAAAGAAATTTATCAAGAATCAAAGTAGGTAAAACTGTTTTAATATATAATGGTTGATCCAAAGAGAATAAGATAACATAACATGAAGACGAATCCAAGCAAAAAAACATAACATTTCTCAGGCTGAATTGAATAAGTAAGCAAAAAACAAAAAAAGAGAGCAGGAAATACAAATAGAGGTGGAAGCGTTTAATTTAATCTTAGTGACCTATCTGCTATTTTAGTAATCTCTGTGGCTTGAATTTGCATTTCAAAATTAATGCATATTGATTTTCCCTCATCACCACTTTAATATAACGGAACCTGAAATACAATTACAATTAACAGGAAATGCATGAACATCTTCCTACCTAGTGGAAGAAAGATCCTAATCCATAAATAATAAGGTTGAACAGAGAAACGATTTCTTAAACAAACTATTAAATAGATAACTAATGAAGATATCTGAAATAACTATAGAAAAATCTCAAAATTAGATATAATATATCACCAACCGAGCACAAATCAATCAGAATAGACAATATACAACAAAACAACATTCGAAAAGTCACATAACAGTGTTGGTAGAAACCAATTCCGACGCAAGAGTACGCTGTGTCGAAATGACATCTTATACCAAAATGACCTCCATTCAAATTTCATACATTATTCATAAGATATTTATATATCTTACAGAACAAGTTTTGATTTGTTAACATCGAACTCCTTTGATTTTCTGCCGAATGAACATATCTGAATAACAAATGGCATAAATTTGAATACAATATGCAGAGAAAATACTAATTTGATGTAAATAATGCACTATACCAGATATGGAGAGACATGGTGCGTAACAATTTGTGTCATTCGTTGATTTATAAAAGAAATGCGGGCTTCTCCTTATTTGTTACTCTTCACTCGAATTTGTGAAAGAATTTATACATGAGCGAAGCAAGAAGCGGTGCAAAAGAGGAACAAATAGAAGCCTAGAAAAAAACATAGGGGATCGAGAAAAAAAACTGCAAAAAAATCATGCCAGAGGTTACAGATGCAGTTGGGGAAGAGATGGGGATACCAACGTGTTTTATATTTTGCAAAATAGTCCTAGGACTATAAAAAATTCTAGAAACTGCCATATGGTTTTGAAACCCTAAAGCGCTACGTCTCAACATATTATGCCATATATTGTCTTTTTATATATACTAGTAATCGTGCCCGTGCATTGCACGGAGTCCCATTCAACAAAGGAAAGAATATGATAGTACAAATTGTAATAAAAAATCTATCAATTAATATTGAAATATATATCTGTTAAATTCAAATTACACTGCTATTTCCTCCTTCTTCTTCTTCTCCTTCTGTGGAGTTCCGTCAGTTTAAATAGAGTAAAATTTGCAATGGGGTTGAGATCATAAAGTTATAACTTCTACCATGAGGAGTTAGTGGGGGTTAGAGTAGAAAAGGAAAGAAAAAAAATACAAAATTGCAAGGAAAAAATTGAAAAAACAATAATAAAAAAAAAGGAAAAAGAAAAAGAAAACAAAAAATGAGTGGACGGATAATAGAATTGCATAAATACAGGGAATTAATTGGAGTGGAATGACATCACTACCCAAAAGAATAGAAAAATATTCATGCAAATATTTTAAATTATGAACCGAACAATTATTATAGTCTTAAATTATAGATTTATTAATTGATAAAATTGTCCCTAAGTTTAAGTTTAGATTTTAGTTCAAAATATATTTCATAGTGAACAAATTTCAGGAAGAAACATGGAATCAAATAAACGACAGTTGGAAAATATATTATTGTTCATCCAATCCCACCCTTCATAGTGAAATATATCTAAGAAATATATATATAACTTAAAGATTCAATTCTTACGGGACTATCTTCTCATTCTTGCAGTTTTGTCCCCGAGATACACTACAAAAAAATATATTTTTTGTGACGAGATATTGTGACGAAAGTGAAATTCGTCACATCAATAACAAGTTTATACGATGAAATCAGATGTCGTCTCATAAAGTAATGTTTTATGAGACAATATTGTTTTCGTCACATTAAGTTGGTCTTATGTGACAACATTATAAATTCTTCTTGAAAAGAAATGTCTGGCTCATTCCAACGATTGGTGCACCCATTTTAGAGATAACATTTAGTTGTATTATGAAAAAGTAATTTCGTCACATTCATTTTTTATTGTGATAAAATTACTTTTGTCGCAAAACCAAATAATTTATAATTAAATATAAATTTAATTATAAATCTTTTACAATTAAATCTTTTGCCCAATGTTATTTTTTCCATCTATTATTTTACATCCATCTCTTGTTATTTTTCTCTCACCATTTTCCTTTCACACTCTCTCTCTCTCGTTTTGCTTGTTGCCTCCGCCACCACTGCCAGCCTTTCGCCTGTCGCCTCCGCCACCACCGCCAGCCTTCCGTCTGTCGCCTCCACCACCACTAGCCTCTCAATCGATTCAAGTAAGGTGATTTTGTTTTTCTCAATCTCTACCTCTAGTCTCTCTACCTCTGCTCATCTCAGGGGCGTACCTACGCCTAAGGCTGGGGTGGCCCCCGCCCCCCCAAGATTTTTTTTAAGCTGTTTTTTTTTTTTTTTTTGGGTATTTATGTATTAGTTTATACACTTTTGCCCCCCCCAAACGTTTAATTTTGTACACTTTAGTCCCTAAAAACAAAAAAAAAATTCTCTTAAATTACCCCTATATTTTCGCCCCTCAAGAAAACACCCCTGGGTCCGCCCCTGGCTCATCTGTCATTTTTTTTTTCTCTCCCAATCTTCAATCAAATGTGCTAAACTAGAGTTTTTGAGCCTCTACATCTACACCACTATCATTTTTCTTCTCTCTAATTCTGAAATCTAATATTAAGGTTTTGGCTAACGGTTCGTAAACTGGGGGTTTTTTTTTTCAAAAATTAAATTAAGGACATTTAATTTAATTTTCAAAATTCATTGAAGAATTCTTTGATGTTTGAATCTAAATTAGTTTTTCTGAATAAGAATTATGGAGTTTTCTGGTATGGTGCTTCAATGGAAGTGCAATAATGAAGCTCTATAGGTAGAAATGAAGAGTGAAACGAGCATAGATAAAAATTGAAGTGCATGGATGGAATCCCCCTGCTCTTGTTTACTATTAATTAATTCTCTTTAGCCAAAGTACGTTTGTGTTCTCCTTTGTTGGTTCATCTGCTTCGCCGGTGTCCGTTGAAATCGGCATTGGCTTTACTTATTGTATGAATATACTCTCTAAGTTATTGTATAAATATACTTATGGTTTACTTATATGAATTTTGGTTTGTTTGATTGACTACTTAAGACGAATCGAGGATTAAAAAGCGCAAAAAGCAAGGAACATGACGAAAAACACAAATCTCACAAAAATTTTCAAGCGCCATTGAGATAAAGGTATTTTCCAACACCTGAATTCCATTTAAATTGGGGTTAATATGATATTTGTTAAAACCTTGGCATACAACAAAGACCTCTTCAGCTAAATAATGGTGAATTAACCAACGGTACGAAGATAAAGAAGAAAGAACAGAGGGGATAGGCGAAATGTTAGCCGTTAATACACGCGACTGTTTCTCTTATTCAAATT
This sequence comes from Erythranthe guttata, assembly GCF_000504015.1. The sequence goes on from NW_012192906.1 coordinate 474,741, forward strand.
CCTAGGTAATGATTTTTCATTTGCAGTTTGCGTTTAATTTCGATTTGATTTTCTTCTTTGTTGTAGATAATTTGATAAAGATTGGGCAATTTCTAACCCTAATTTCCATCTTCAGATTGATGGGTTTATCTGTAATTTTCATTACATTTGAAATAAGAAATCTGAGATTACGATTGATTGATTTAACAGGTTATCACAAGTGATAGGCAATTTGCAGATGTGTTTGTGCCTTGTCGATTTTCCAAAGGAAGATGCTTCTCTCTTAAGATGGGATATACTACACACCAAACTTCTACAAGGTACTCTCTTTCAGACTCTGAATGTAAGAAAATTGATTGTTGTGTGTTAGATGAGTCGAGTCGAATCGAAATCGATGTAAATATCGAGTCGTTTTTTCCGTAACTAATGTTGATTGTTAACTTCAACTGTGAAAATATTTGATATGTCCGCATTGATTAATTACCGATGCTTTCTCTAATGCAGCAGTACTGCAAATGCAGGCGTACGGCCTGTCGTCGTATCAGGTGCAAAAACGAGCGACGATTATGCAATTAATTGCTAGATAATATTATATGTTCTTTTTGGAACTAATGACTCCTTTGGATTGTGCTGTTACACCAGGTGTCGATGGCGTCAAAGTTTCTTCTTCTTCTTCGGTTGAAGAGTTCAGTTTTACAGCCACATCTTCTGACAAAGACGACGAACTAAAGGTAGTGAATACTGTAATAGTTTATTTATTATGTTGATAGTTTGTAATGAATTCTTTCCTTTAGGGTTTTTTTTTTTTTTTTTTTTTTAATTTCATGGTTTCTTTGCAGATCACTGTAGAGGTTTCCGGGACCAAAACGCAAGAAATATATGATCAATTTTTCGCCAAAATGGTTGAAGACGCACAGCCGATTCCTGGATTTCGAAAAGTAAAAGGAGGTAATTGAATTCACACTGGAAAGTCGATGTGTATAAAGTCGTTGGCTTAAAGCAATTTCTTCATTTTGTTTCCACATTTACGTTTTCTGTGATATGCATTGGAATAACCGAAATTCCTTTGGCACCAATCGAAAACTCTCAGGAAAGACCCCTAATATGAGTTTTAACACTTTCTGTTAAACTCTAAGTAATTTTTTTTGTTTCCCTAATGTAGAATATACCACCTTCTTGCAGATACCGAAAGAGATTCTTTTGGAAATTCTAGGCCCATCGAGAGTGTACCACCAAGTTATTAAGAAAGTGATAAACATTGCAGTTGCTAAATATGTAGCTAAGGTATATATGCTGCTGTCTTTACTCGACTGCATATTCATCGAATGGGGTTATTTTATATAATTATAATTCTCTTGAAATTGCAGGAAGGTTTAAAAGTTGGTAAAGAGTTAGAAATCTTTAAATGGAATTCAGGTCTTAGATTGTTGAAAAGATTCCGACTTGTTTGGCAATTTTAAATCCAAGGAGAGTTATTCTAAATTAGCTTGGGCATTCAACGTGTAGTTGTATTTGTTCTAAATTATCTCACATTTTGCTTAGAAAAATTAGTCACTGTGCTAATAAGTATATTTTTGGATTGGGATATTCTGATCCATATTAAATTATTTTTCATTTCCATTACTTGTTATGGTGGCCTTGAAATTTTAATCAATTCGAATTTCTTGCTTCAGATAAAAAGTTGAGTGAGAAACATAAAGACAAAAGCCGCAAGCATGATAATTCTTCAATTGTGAGTTTCTTGCTGAACTCTATATGCCCCGAAAAGTGTCTGTACATGTCAGCGGGTGATGAATTGATTATAATTCAATCTGAATCGCTGGTGTAACACCCAAATTCATTTTAACTAACACAAAATTTTAGATAATAGTTTTAATTAATGTCATCTCTGGTTCTTTTTGCAGGAAAAACAACACTATGGGATTGCTCATCTGCTACAAAATTAAGATCACTTATGGTGGTGTTGTCAGGGGCGTGCACCTTGGTTCCTTTCTAAAATTTAACTTACTATGCATAAAGTTAGTGTGTAAGTATAGCTATCTAATTATTGATTTTCCATTTGCAGAATAACAAGCGAGGAAGGAGCTTTTGGCGGGATGGATTGAGTAGAACCAATCACTTTCTTTCAAGGTTTCTCTTCATTGTACGGTTTGCATGGATTTCAGATTTCTTAATACTTTTGATATTCATTATACAATATTCTAATTATTTGTCAATATGATAAAGTTGCTATACGCGTAGCTTTGGTTGTTGTTAAGTGTATATTTTTACACTTTATCATACCTTTTTATTTGAGCTTTTGGTGTGTTTTAATGATAATTGGTCCTTAAAAAGTTGATTTATTGTATTTTAGGTACAAATTGAAGAATTGGAAAAGTATGGGGTCAAAACTGCAATTTTGGAGAAAATATGGGCCAAAAGTGAAAAAACCAAAATCTGGAGATTTAAAGCTCGGACGGCCGTCCGAGTTTTAGTTCAAATTATGGGACGGCCGTCCGAGACCCCGAAACAGCGCAATAAAGGGATTTTAATTGCACAAGGAAACTGCCTTCTTCCCAAAGTTCTTCACCCTATATAAGACCAAACCAAGCACACAATTGGATCATCTTTTTACGCAATTTGGAGAGCAACGAAGCAATAACGAAGACGAAGAATTCGAAGACTCTAAGCATAGATTTATTGTTTATGACTTATTTTATTTGTGTTTTTGCTTTAATCATGAGTAGCTAAATTTCTTATTTCTATGATTTTATTTGGAACCCTATGTGGGATTGATGAACCCAATTCTATGATTTTATGCAAGTTTTAATTCCAGATTATTTCTTCTACTTGTTTTATTAAGTGCATGAATTTGATCACCTTATGTGCTTTTATTTTATTGTTAATCGCATGAATCGGAAGATCGGGTTAATAATTAGAACTGTGGTAGAAGAGCCTTTGTGGTATTAACATAGGAATATAGTTAATCTCTTAGGTAGCCATCATTGAGATTTGTGCTTAATGTTGTGTTCTAGAATTAATTGCATAGGAATATAGTAATTGAATCTAGAGTATTAGAATTGTAATACACGCGGAAGCGGGTTATGATTATTTTAGCATCTCAGGTTAATAATCCGGGTTAATTGCTTGCATACTTGAAGGAATTGGGGGAATAATAATCACATAGGGGGAAGAATAAAATCGTAGGCTCGTTTACTCTGATAAATCTTCGTGTTTAATTTGCTTTCTTGCTTTGTCCTTTTAATTTGCCTTTTAATTTAATTTAGTTAAGTCTCTCTAATATTCGACTGTGTAGGGTGGGCTTGATAATAATTGCTAGAATTTAGCGTCTAGGATTAGATAATTAAATATTCCCTGTGCGTTCGATATCCGGACTTTTAGTCCACTATATTACTTGTACGATACGTGCACTTGCGTGTAGGTTTTCGCCCAACAAGTTTTTGGCGCCGTTGCCGGGGAATATTTTAATTATTTATTTTATTCTAGCTCTAGATTTGAACAATTTTCACGATTCACCCATTTAATTTTTGTTTTATTTTATTTTTCTTTTTAGGTACTGTGTATGCGTAGGAGACTCGATCTTGCTAGAGAACCGTTTGATCCCGAAATCGAACGTACTTTTCGAGCCGCTAGGAGACTTCAACGCGAAAACAATATAATGGAGGACGAAGAACGCAGGGCAGCGGGTAATTTACTCGGGGCCAACGGAAACCAAGTCCAAGAACCACCCCCTCAACTCCCTTTACAACCAGCAGCTAGGCCACGGGCACTTCAAGATTACATAATCCCGACTCATGACGGATTCCGCCCGAGCATCCAATATCCACCTATAGAGGCGCACAATTTTGAGATCAAGCAAGGCCTCTTGACGATGCTCCAAAATAACGGGCTATTTAGTGGATTGGCGGGTGAAAGATCCCCATCTTCACATTGTCAATTTTCTAGATACCTGTAATTCCCACCGTCAAAACGGCGTTTCCCAAGAGGCGCTACAATTAATACTTTTCAAGCACTCCTTACAAGGAAGAGCTCGCCAGTGGTTGATGTCCCAAGCCCCCCACTCTATCTCGTCGTGGTCTCAACTCCTCAACCTTTTCATGAAAGTTTACAGCTCACCCGAGAAGGACGAGAGAATCCGACGAGAAATTCACAATTTTGTCCAAGAGCAACCTTTTCATGTTAGTATTTGCATGTTCCGCTTCAATAATTTTCATGGTGAAAAATTAGAATTCATTAAATTTCAGAACCCTCTAAGGTACTTGTTTAGTTATTTAACGTCACCAATCTTTAATTTTCAGGTTTTAGTTTAAAGAATTCAAAAGTTAGACAATTTTTCGAGAACTCCCGTTTCATCATGTGAAGCAATGGTTGGAAATATAATTGCTACATTTTACTTATCATTGAAGTACAAAGAAGGTTGTTAGAAGGATATCGCTCCACTAAATGGATGGTGTATTTATATATTATGCAGTTTATATTTTAATGTAAGTTTCAATTTGATTTTATTGACTCCTATATTTTGTATGTGTAATGGTACTATACATTGTAATATAATTTTATTTATGAAATCGTTGTTTAGTTTTGTGGAAATGTATTATTAGTTTCTTTAATTTAATTGTAATAATATTAATGATGGAAATATTATATAACAAATTATACATTTATTAAAAAAAAGTTGAAAATAACTTTTTTGTGACGAGATATTTGTCTCAATAGATATCGTGTCTCATGTGACAAAATAATTTGTCACAAGAAGTAAGTGAAAAGATCATTTCTTGTGACGACAAACGTTTTTAGCGACAAACAAATTTTATTTATGCGACGAAAACTTGGTCACAATAATTAAATTGTCTGTGACGAATTTTGTATTCGTCACAATATCTTGTGACGAAAACTTCAGTTTGTCGCTTAATGCCTTCCGCGATGGGGCCTACGCGACGAACCCTGTGACGAAAAATACTGTCACCTAAATGTTTTTGTGATGAAATATTGATTTTTTGCGACGAGTTGTTTCGTCACATAAAAAAGTTTTTTTTGTGGTGATAGAAAAACAAAATAAAACATGTTATGCTTCATATAGCTAGATTTAGCTACTCACTTTGAGAACGTAGATAAAAGTACCGACTGCAACTTCTAAGGGTCTTGTTCATGTTTTGTACCTAGTCAGTTGCAATTTGTATGTAGCTGTCGATTGGTGATAGCGAAAGAGATAATAGAATATCTGAAAACATACTGTTAAAAAATTATCACGTAAAAATACCAAAAACTTCACTTCACTGATGAACAAACATACAATAAACTATGATCGAAAAAGTATTCGTAAAATCTAGAAAAATGCAAGATCTCGACGGGTGCTATATATGATATATGATATATGTGCCCAAAGATCTCGATGGGTGCTGAGCGAGCAACTGGCATAGACGCAAGTTGCCGTGAGAAGGGGTTGCCGTGGAATATCGATTGAGATCGTGATAGCCTGAGAAAATATATTTAGTGGCTTAATAGTAACTTCAGTTTTCCAAAGGATCCATATAAATTTGTTCGTCTCTTTCCCATGCATTGAAGACGAAAAACCTAATCTGAGTGCGAGGGCATGAAGTCTTTTTGATGGGAGCTTGGGCTCAAGAATGACCAATATATAGCAACTCGCTGTTGTTGTAGTGATGACTGACCCCTCGTGCGTTCCATATTAGAAACGACATAATTAACTTTCGTGATCGTTTGGTAACCTTGCCAGAGATCTGGTAATTCTATCGGTAGGGTCAAGGGTGTCGAAAATACAAGCTCTTCGGATTTGTAACTACTCTGCGAGTGGGCGGGACGTCGCTATGAGATCTTGGTGACAATGGAACACATGTGTTTTCCTCCTTTTCTCCATCATAATGATGAACCGCTATCTGAAGATTCTCATTGTCTAACAAATGCAAAGCTTTGAAGTAGTTTTCCACTTCTATCGGGTTCTTCTTTGCAGGATCGTTTTCGTCAAGTGTCTTATTACTTTGTTCCAAATTTTCACCATTTTCTTGTGGCACGGTGTTGAGTGTAGATTTTACACTCAATACGTTTAATTTACGTGGATCTTTTGTTTAGATTTAATTATATTTGTGCTTTAATTGATTAATTTTGTGTTTTATATGTGAAAAACGAGAATTAGGTGTTCATGAAGGAAAAAAGATCAAAAAGAAGGAAAAAGTTGCAAATAAGGAAATAAATTAAATTGGAAGAAGGAATCCCGCCACAACTTTGGCCGTGTCCACCATTTCGAGCATATTCTCTCATACGAACTCCAAATCAGCTGATTTTGGTGGCATTGGAAAGCTAATTTCAAGAGCTACAATTCTTGTTTATACAACATTCCAAAATTCCGAATCCAACATGGCACAAATCGACGAATAAATCCTAATTGGAGAAAGTGGCGGAAATTGATACCTATTAGGTTTCCACTACTTTCTTAGGTTTCCACTACTTTCTTATCAAGAAAAGCCTATAAAAGCAACAAGTCTCAATACCATACGCACGAAATTTTACACAACAAAACGCAAAGAACGAAGATCAACGAAGACTCAAGCATAGTTTTTCTTATTTATTTTATTTATTCTTTATTTATTCTATTTTGCTTATCATAAGAATTACAAGTAGCTATGTTTTTAATTTAGGATTTTGTTGGAACTCTATGTGGTGATTCAAACCTATTTTTCTAATATTATGCAAGATTAAATTCCATGATTATTTCTTCTATTTGATGTTATTTAGCGCATGAACTTAACTAATTTATGTTGCTATGTGTTATTGTTAGAATTGATTGACAGATCGTTTTAATAATTAGAACATGGATAGAAGAACCTTCGAGTAGTTTTCACCGGATGAGTGTGTTAATTGCATGTATTATCGTAGACATACAGATAATACCTTAGGTAGCCGTTTACGAGACTTGTTATTTAATGTTTTATTCATAATTGGTTTGCATAGACATATAGTGAATCATTTATGAATAATAGACTCATAATACACGCGACAACGGGTTATGAGTGATTGAGTGTCTCGGGGTTAATAATAAAGAATCGTAACTTGAATGATATATGTTTAATTGGGCGACGAATTACCGCATAGGGAGAATATAAAATCCTAAATCCGTTTTTATTGATATTTTCTCATATTTATTTGTTTTCATAATTAGTTTAATTATTTAGTTGATTATATTTCACAGCCTTGCGTTGGCTGGATAAAAATCATAATTGTTAGAATTCGGTACATAGGATTAGATAATTTGAGTATTCCCTGTGAGATCGATATCCGACTTTCACGAGTTCACACTTACTACTTATTTACGATACGTGCACTTGCGTCTTAGGTATTTAGCCCAACACACGGCATTATAATTGTGCTGGGCCGGTGGATCTTCATTCTCACGTCCCAACAAGAAAATGGTGAAAATTACCCTTCCCATTATTTACTTTTCTATTATTAATGGTAGATCGATCTCTTCCTTTAATCTAAAATTACCCTTCCCATTATTTACTATATATTACGTACTACTTTCATGCCTTTTTCGTTGTTGTTTTTCTATATAATTTCAATTTGTTTTTTTCAATTCATTGATTTAAAAAAATAATTATATTTGGAAAATATATTTGTTTTCAATTTTATTTTTTTAGTTATAAGTTTTTTCTGGTTCAATATCAACTATGAAATTTCTGAAAACAACTATAATATTTTCAAAATCAATTTTAATTTTCAAAATTTTCTGCTATTTTTTTAAAATTTTAATTTTCACATTTTCTTGGCCTTTTTTTTTTCCTTCCCAAAATCGACTATAAAATTGCGGAAAACAATTTTTCCTCTAAGAATCAACTATTATATACTGTAAAACAACTAAAAAATAGTTGTTTTCCAAATAGCAGGTTTACCAAATAAGAAATCAACTACGAATTAACGAAATCAATGGTAAAAAAATCAAATCAACTAAAAAATTGTCAAATCAACTAAAATTATTATCGAAATAAACTATAACATACGGAAATCAACTACTAAAATATAGAAAACAGTTACAAAAAATTCGAGAAAAATGAAGAGATTCGTCCATCTCTATGTAGAGATATGGTCCCTGACTTTCAAATCGCCAATATTTTTCCTCTTTATTTTTTCAATCCCTTCTCCATCAGGTCTCGAAAACTGACCACCAAGACTTTCCCCATAATTTCATATTCGGACAATGTGAACGGCGGCGGATATGTAGATGATGGTGGAAAGGGGAGTGATTGTGGCCGTGTATCTCCTGCTGCTGCCCTTCACCAAGGGATTGCACGAGAGAATGATGGGGGATCTGAGACGAAGACGAATAAGGGATACGGGGAAGATCGTGAGGTGACGTTGAGAAGGAGGTGCCAGACGGGATCGGTGGCAGTGGAGAGAGCATGTATGTTTATATAACCGTAATTAATTATATATAACAGTTGATGTAATTTTCTCTGTATTTCATTCATAATAATAAACTTTGAAGTGAAAAATAAACCAGAGAGCATGTAAGACATATATGCAACCTGCAAGAATATGCAAATGTGAAAACCTGATATTACATTCGTAGAAAGCAACATGTAGACATTTGATGATGACAAAACTATCCTTGATTTCATTCCGATCCCTAGTTCTTGTAAGAGCAACACCAGCGGTAGATATGAAAATGTTTGGAAGTGTTTTGGATCTTATTTTGATTTCATTTTGAGGAAATATGTTTTGGGGGAATAATTTGAGAATGAAAGTAATGTTTGTTTGTATTTTGGAAGGAGACAAAGTACACTGTATCAGTCAAATCATGTTTAAAGATGTTCGAAAAAAGTATTTTTGAAGAAAAAAATTGAGAGATGAAGTGATGTTTATTTGTTTTTTAGTGAAGACATTTTTTACTGTACTAGTCAAATCATTTTACTGTAACAATCACATCATGTCTGAGTCTGAAGGAGAGAGAAACTTTTGAAATTGTTTTGAGAAAATGATTTGAAAAGTGTAATAAATCCCATTTTGTTTTGGGAAAACAACGAAAACAAAACAAAAATGCATCCAAACATAGCCAATTTGAGATTGATTGTTATCAAAAATTGAGTTTAAGATAATATTGAGTTTAAGATAATATTTTAATATTGTCAAATATTGAGTTTAAGATAATATTTTAATATTTATTTAAAAATCATCTACTTTAACTATGATTATCGAATTAATTATCAATTAAAAATTTATGAGTGGTTTATTTGTTATTGCTACATGTCAATTTGGGATTGAATGTTTAGGTGGTTAAATTTTTGATAATTTAATTTCCAACATGTATTTTTACGTGAATTATCAAAATACAAACTTGTTTGATAACTCGTAGAAAGCCGTTATTTCTCTAATCAGATAGCCGCTAGAAAGTACTCCATCCGTTCCATAATATATGTTAGTTTGGAGAATATTTTTTGTTCCATATTATCTGTCACGTTAAATTTCAATTAATTATTTAATTTTCAGTTTATTTCCTTATTAACTCTTTTCAACACTCTTTTTTTTGTTAACTAATTTATCTCTATTAATTATAACTTATAAGACAAGATCATTTTAGTCTAAAAACATACATTTTCCTAAAATCAAGAGACATTTAACGAAATTCTTAATTTTTGTGCAAAGCTAAAAAACGACAATTAAATTGAAACGAAGGGAGTAATTACCAAATAAGTCAACCTAATTACATCCAAATGAATAATAAGTAAACAAAGCAGAAATTCCAAGAGGTTTGAAGAGACTGGATGGCCTTGAACCTGAGTCTTGTATGATAAGATTGAACGTAAACTCGCTGAGCCATTGAAGGTCACCAATAGTGGTCGCACGACGACGTTTAGTATTGGAAGTGAGAAAAACCAAAATTAAGTCGACAAGGAAAAGGAAAGAAAGTTGAGTTGGGTGGCCCAAACTAAGCAACATTCACATATACACAAACAAAATATAGGATAAATTCCACTTTCCCCTTTTATTTTGCCTCAGCATCATTTTATTCCTTTCTAGTTTTGTTAGCATCGATTTGATCCTCTGCATTTGAAAAATTGCTTCAATGTGGCCTTCTTTATTAATTTTTTGACACTTAACCCTAACATTGTTTGATCTAAGATCTAAATTTATAAAAATGTCACATATCCCAGTTTAAATAATTATTAAAAAAAAAATCCAAGACAACATAGTGCACACGCCAACCATATTTTTCTTAATGTTTTTAATAATTATTTAAATTGAGAGGGGTGACTTTTTTGTAATTTTTAGACTTAGATCAAACGGTGTTAATGTCAAATGTCAGAAAAATAAGGACGAGGGCCACATTGAGACAACTTTTTAAGTACATGGGGGCAAATCGATGCAATCGATGGTAAAACAAGATAAATTGATATCGAGCCAAAGTTATATATATATATATATATATATATATATATATATATATATTTCACTCTCCATTTTGCCCACGCCACGTATCCACGGCCCAACCCATTTTCAAAATCCAGCCCAAATCTTCAACAAAAAGGGGGAAAGAAACCACCTAGGGCTTTGCGATGAGAGAGAGAGATGATTTGTTCTGGATCCCGCTGCGGCGACGACGTCGACATGAAAGTTTGTGAATCAAAGGAGAAGAAGCCGAAAACGAAGAGGCGCAAGTTGCAATCGAAAAACGGCATGAGGGTTTCGGAGAAATCGAAAAGGAAGAAGAAGCGCAATTCACTGAAATCAGAAACTAGGGTTTCAAAAATTGAAACAGAGGAGGAGAAAATGGAGAGGAAGCGCAAGACAAGGATCGCTATATTGAAGGAGAGAGAAGTGATCATGGTATATCCCCTTTTTTGCCTTTAATTTCTGCTAATTTTTTTTTAATATTTTTATTTGTTCTAATAATCAATTTAGTTTCATAATTAAAGGGAGGCACCGCAGTCGTATTTGACAGAGATGATCCAGACACATGTATTCTTGGAGGGTATCTCAGAAAACTTGTCAACCTAGCAATCAATTTCTATAACGAAAAAAACGTATGTTTTTTTTTTTTTCAATTTTTTTAGGTCGAAGTAGAAAGAATGAATTGATAATTCTGTATGAATGTGTTTGCAGAGCACAAATTATCATTTGGTGCACATGATCAAAGCAATCCAGTCTCTATGCCAGGGTTCGGTTTTCAGTATGACATTTACCGTGAAGTGTCCCAACCAAGATGATTCCGATGCCATAACTTTAGACGCAGAGGTTTATAGGGGAATCCCAGACACTGTAGTACACCATGTTCGTGTGCTTGACGATGCACCTGCTATTTCACCTCTTACTGCTTAGCTTCTATCTATTGGTAATTTCGCTTTCTTTCTTCTTTCTTCTTTCTTCATTTTTTTTTTCTTTTTTCTTCCGATGTTTTATGTTTTCTTTCCTAAGATGATATGTCTATCTATACACACACAAACACATTATATATGGGTGGTGTATTTGTTAATTGTTGCTTAGCGAGAATCTACAATCTCAGCTTTTGTACACAAAATTATTATTACTCTATTCGAGCCAAAATATTCGCACTGAATCATCCGTTTTGGCCTTTGTGTGGTTAATGCAAACTTGGATTCCTAAGTATGTGGCGCAGAGAAAAAAACACAATTCCATTTTGGGATCGTATCCGAATCTTCACCGGCTATGATTTGATTACAGACATCTAGGAAATATAATTTTACTCCACATGCTTGTTTCTGCCTCGGCCCGGCCCGGCCCGGCATTTTTATTAGCATTTAACACTTTTTGGGATTTTTCATTTGCAGGTGATTCCAGCCTCTAGATCTCAGTCGTTATTCCAGCCTCTAGCTTCTGCAATATTAACTAGTGTTAATATTCATGTAATCGAACATGTTAACTAACTTTATTCGTGTGCATCTAGAATCGCTCACTTATTTGTGAAAACAAAAATGATGCTCAATGTTGTCTGTAATGCTATGCTTGATGTATTTTGACGATTTGCTTGCTCTATTGCTTTATTTTGTGCTAGTCCAATTTATGTTTCTTCTTTTAAGGATTTTTATTTTGTTTAGTCTTGCAAATTCTGTGGTCATCCGATTAGTGGATGAACAAATGCGAAACTATTCGTAAACTACACAGTTCTGCCGGCCTCATGTACATATAGAACTCGAATTCAAACCAATCTACTTAATATGTCGTGATTTGAAATTGTTTGTTTTGGCTTGGCTCGGTTCGACTTTGTTTTTTCTTTTTTTTTTTGAGTAAACATAATTAACCAAACTTGGACACAATATCATTCAATATGCTATGAAGCTCAACTCAAGCTCAAGATTAGGGATGGGTGGGATGATGATGGTGCTGTTTTTGCAATTCCTGCCCCGCTCTAGAATTCCCCATCACCATATTCCCGGAACACGCCCCGTAAAATCCCTAAATTCCTGCCCCGCTCTAGAATTCCCCATCACCATATTGCCGGAACACGCCCCGTAAAATCCCTAATTTATGTTTTCTTTTAATAAAAATGTGTGGTGGAAGCGAGGCGGCGGCAGAGAAGAGAAATGTGATATGCAATATGTTTTTTTTTTCTATAACAATGAATTGATGAAGAATTCTGAAGAGTGGAGTGATGTGGTTGCGGGCGAATGTTGATGGATGGATATACTTGAGGCATTAAGATTTAGGGTTGGGGATCACTATAACAAATCCCAACTTTTACCAAGTTTAAAACCACAATTGAGTACATATTTATAAGTTTTTTCTTACTTTAATGCCAAAATGAAATGAAAAGTACAAAAATACCATTTCTTACAAAATATCAATTATATCAATTTTTTTTTGAAATTACTTATTTTAAAACCAATTAAAAGAAAAAGAAAAAAAAACTCCCCTTTCAACCCACCCACCGGCGCCGCCTCCTCCCTCCACCGTTGCTCACAGGCCAGAATCTACCTACCCTCGGCGCCGCCGAAACCTCCGTCGTTATCAAACCTTCGCCGCCACCGTCGTTATCACAAGTAATATTTAGTTTCGATTTTTTTTTTCTTTAATATTGAGTTAGGATTTGATTGTTTGATATGGGTGCAATTTTTTTTTTTAGTGTTGTTTTAATATGGGGTTTTTAAAATGGTGTTATTTTGGGGGGAGTTAGCAAATTGGGGTTGGCCGCCACCGGGAACGGCGGCACCGGCTGGAGACGCCACCGCCAACGGCGGCACTGGCTGGAGACGCCGCCACCGGTGGCGTCTTCTACCGGTTTTTAAATTTTAAATATTTAATATTTTAATATTTTAATATTTTAATATTTTAATATTTTAATATTTAATATTATTTTTTAATATTTTATTATTTTAATATTTTATTATTTTAATATTTTATTAATTTATTATTTTAATATATAGACGGTCCAGATTGCACTGGAAAAATTCAATCCCACGGCCCAGATCAAGACTGCAACCTCGGAGGTTGTGCTTGACCAGGAGACGCCGTTGACAACGGCGTCTTTAGGAGACGCCACCGACAACGGCGTCTCCATTCTCTCTCCTGCCCCATTTTCTCTTCTTCCTCCCAGCTCTCCTCTCTCCTCCTTCCAGCTTCCTCCTTTCTGTTAAATTTCAAAAACAAAAAACCAAATTTATATTTCAAATTAAAAATAAAATATATAATATAATATATTAAGTTTATGTTTCTTACTGAACGTGATTGTAGCCATATTAATAGAATTTCCTTTCTTGGTTGAATTTGTACTGCATGAATTGTTAGAAAATTTTGCTACAATAACTTGGTCATTTCATTTTAAGATGATCTAATGCACTGCTTATACTTGATAGCATTATGGATCTATTTAGTTAATTCATGATTACCTACCGGAATAATTTCAGAATTAGTTCATGGAATTTATATGAGATAGTATATGTTATATATTATTTTTATTATTTAGCATGTTATATTTTATATATTTGATAATTTACAAAGTCTTAATTGCATGAAGATTTTAGTCCATCTCTAATGGAGAATTCTATTTAATTGATCCATCTGCCATATGTAATTTTGTGATATGAAAATGGTAAGAAATATTCCGTTCGTCGTTATGGTTTATCGTATGTAATCCATGAATGTGTATGAACATGCGGTGTATGAATTATTAGACCAGAAGTTCTAATATGTGCAAAATATTCATGAAATTGTTTATGGAGGTTACATTCCCATAAAACAATAATACTCCTTATTGTATTTGATTTAAGATAAAACACATGAGCAAATTCAAGTTCACCCAACTTAATGTATCTGGTGAAAGTTATATTAGTTGGAAAATGGATGTTAAGATCTATACGCTTAGTGGCCAATTGAGAATGATTGTTTTCAATGATAATTTATTAGGTAAAGCCCAGAAGGCTGAAACTATGTTTCTGATTACGAGATAATTAGATGAAGTCCTTCGTCTGGACTATCGAGGGTCCCCATACATAATGGGATAACCTAACTAGTCGTTTTAATTACCAAAAGACAATACACTTGCCCGAAGCAAGGAGCATGTGTTCATAAACGTTTTGTATATATGAACTTTAAAATCCGAATAGAGCTCAAAATCAGAACATATATATATATATATGGTGGATCTGAGCATTGGTCGCGCACCTGTAGTGCGAGAAACTTTGGGGCTGGGGATGCAAATAATAATGCACCAGCATAGACTGAGTTGACATAGACAAATGTTTCAATGTATAGCCCGTCGCTCAGCTTCCGTACTTGGGCACATCTGACCAAATAACCTATGTTGGGATATGATTGAACTATTGATTTCATGCATTATGTTTATTTTATTACTCGGGTTTATTAGTTTATTGAATTTCAATCATATTACTTCATATGCTCATGTTATGAACCATATTCATATTTTGATTATGTCTAGTTTATGCTCTAGACCATATATTTATGCTCTAAGTTAATTATTATGTTATTCAGTGGTGTTTTCTTGATGAATTTATTTAGTACCTGAAGTACTGAAAATATGTGATTAGAATATATAACGCTCTAGACATGACATGTGGGGATAAATGTCTGGCAGATAGTGCGACTACACATACTATCCTTAGAGATAAGTCGTACTTTATTAATTTCATGTCTATTAGTAGCAAAACATATTTGATAACTAAATGAGGCATACAGAGTTTTGATAGATGGTTATGGTAATGTCCACATTATGTTATTTTATCGCACAATATTGCCCATTGAAGTAGCTCATTTTTTCTCCACGTTCCAGTAGAACGTTATTAAACTTTAAAGATATTTGAGCTAATGGTTATTATGTTGAAACCATTGAAGACAAGAAATCAAATATATGTGCATCATCTCTAACGTGTACGGCCAGAAGCGTACATTGGAAAAATTCGAGGAATTTTTCGACACGGTTATGTAGAACCACAATTTGAATGCCAGAAGCATAAGTTGTCGATTGCTCAAAATTAAGTAATTTGATTATATGTCAGCATACGCACATACATATAATGATTCAATTCCTTTATTGGAGGTAATCCAAGAAGATATATGTGAAATATGTATCACCATCTATAACTTAAATTTAGAACCTTAGACAGGCGATCTCTTACCCGCTCAAATTGCGGACTGTCACTTTGATGAGATTGTCTTCCCGCCGTTAGGGGGAGGAAAGAACGTCCACACTAACGTTCCTGAAGAACGGCGTGAAGTCGTGTAAGACGACCCCACCGTGTCTCATCAAGATCCCCTACTTCAGATAATTGATATATAGATTAATAGATCATCCACACTAACGTTCCTGAAGAACGGCGTGAAGTCGTGTGGGATGACTACTAAATTTGCAAAGAATGTCAACATTAATGTTCCTGAAGAACAACATGAAGTCGTGTATGGCGAATAATGTCAGACTCATTCTATGGTTTGAAAAAGTGACGAGATCTCAAATAAGCCTTCAAGGATAGATGTCCTAGAAGGAAAATTGCGGGTAGACCATCATTCCATGTTAACTAGTCTTGCCTCCCTTCATATGAGAGGGGGAGCGCAATGGGACCAAATGATTCTCACCCCCAGAAGTGGATGAATGCCCAACAATTGAATCCGGTTAGCACTAGTATAAATGGAATCCCACCTGATCCATCTCATAAAATAATTTTGGACTATGGATTCGTCCTGCAGACGAAGTCGGGGGACGCCTCGACATTAATATCCATTCCCGTGAAAAGGAAAAACTCGGTTAGTTATTCATGCATGAACGAGATGTGGTATTGGGATGAAATGATGATCGATGATAAACTTCCCTACACAGTAGCTACTGATTGTTTTAACGAGTGATGATATAAAACCTGGATCCAAGCTGAATTTGATGGCCGAAATGAAAACAAAAATCAATCCAAGCTGAATTTGATTCCTTGATAAAATGAAGAGTTTAGAGACCAGTAGTTCCTACAACTCCTTGAATTTCACCCATGGGATATAAGTGAGTACTCACAAAGAAAATAAACGAGATTGAGAGCCAAAAAGCTCATCTCATAGCTTAAACGAGATTGGGAGCCAGGAGACTCGTCTCAATAGCTCAAGGAATAAAATGAGATTTGGAACCAGAAGATTCATCTCATAGCTTAAACGAGATTGGGAGCCAGGAGACTCATCTCAATAGCTCAAGGAATAAAATGAGATTGGGAACCAGAAGATTCATCTCATAGCTTAAACGAGATTGGGAGCCAGGAGACTCATCTCATAACTCAATTAATGAAATGAGATTGGGAACCAAGAGATTCATCTCATAGCTCAAATGAGATTCGTAACCAGAAGATTCATCTCATAGCTCAAGCGAGATTGGGAGCCAGGAGACTCATCTCATAACTCAATTAATGAAATGAGATTGGGAACCAGAAGATTCATCTCATAAATTAAACAAGATTGGGAGCCAGAAGACTTATCACATAGCTCGGCGATATTGGGAGCCAGAAGACTCATCTCATAGTACAATGATTTAAGAGCAAATGAGATTGGGAGCTCGAAGACTCATCTCATAGTTCAAGGATTTCCTCAGCAACCCGAGATTGATTTTAAAGAGGTATACTCTCTCATGATAAATGTTATTAAATGCGTGGTCAACAAGTATCTTACGAGGATCTCGATACAAATATTTATATGGAAGTTCCAGAAGGACTTCAATTTCCCGAAGCAATTAGTTCAAAACATGGAATATAAACTCAGTTGGGCTGAGACGTTCACTTTAATTATGACTAGAAATATTCCAGAAGAATATAGGATAATCGCCTAAGTGAACAATTGCTCGGAAGAGAATAGGTGAACAATAATTGGTTTGGTTCTTCCTATTACTACAATTTATATTAAGGATTTGAACTTGATTTGGACTACTGAAGAAGTCATGTAAGAAAAACTCAATTGTTGAAAATTTGAGTTCAAGATCAAAGATCTAAAGAAGACTCTCGACCGACTTAAAATTTATCATGTCAATTATATTTATGTCCATCAATCGAATTACATCGAGAATATGTTATGGATAAAGAGAAATTATCGAGTAACACCTATGGAAGTTGGAAAGTGGAATAGGTCCAATGATTCATTCCGTCCCATGGAGAAGGACGAGGAAGTGTTAGCACCAGAAGTGCCATATATAAATGCAATATATGCATTATTATGCTTAACTTCATGTACTCGATATGATTTACCTTTTTCGGTAAATTTATTAGATAGACTTATCTCAACTTACCGACACGCCATATGCATCAATGAATGAGGCGAAACTTGTGGTTTGTATTGGCATTGACTAGAAGTCATATCTACACAAAGCTCGTTCCCATTCCATGGTTTAGTATTGGGAAAATAGCTATGTCTTGGGGTTCTATGAAATATACCTCAGTTGTCACTAGATCAAATCATGCATGATGTTTGCTTCACGAGATAGTGAGTGAATGCACATGGCCTGAAGCCATGATTAGGCATGTTCGAGATTCATGTGAATGAAGATCCTACGGGATTGTATTTTACTGTAATACAGTATGCATTGAGCAAATGAAGATTGGCTTTATTAAAGTGACAACTCCATGTACATAGCTTTGAAGTTTTCTTCAATCAGCAACAACAATAGCCTAAACAAATAATGATCCCGCAGATCAAAATTTGAGATAACTGCTCCAACTTTAAGAATAAGTTTTGCCTAAAGTCGACTTTTGAAAACATGTTAAGGCTATTGACTTGAGTAGATTATCCGAGTTAACTCCCTTCTACATATCACGGGGAGTTAACTTGAGGGGGAGTACCGTGTAGGTACTCAGTATCCAGAAGATACCCGGATGCCCTGTTGTACTCTTTTTCCTGTGTGTGAGGTTTATTTTTCCTACGGGGTTTTCGTTACTCGCCAAGGTTTTAACGAGGCAACACATGCTGATTGGAAAGATTGTGCGTTGTACCCTTTTTCCTAACCGAGGTTGTTTTTTTCCCACTGGGTTTTTATTACTCGGAAGGTTTTAACGAGGCAACATGAAAAGCACAGTAGTGTTTTGATAGGAATCCCCAAGGGGGAGTGTTGTAAATAATATGAAAAAGTGGGTCTTCCTATCCTAACACATGAGAGGTAGTAACCTCCATATTCACTATAGATTCTCAACTTCCCACTACCCCATTAACCCCACACATTGTAGTGATTGTAACTCCTATGTAACTCCTTTGTAACTTCCGGTGGATTACACCTATATAAATGAGAATCTCCCATCCCCTAAATATCCACAATTATCTCTCTACGGATTGTTGTTCTTTGCATTCTTTCTTTCTCTCCTTTTCTTATTATTTACATTCTTATGTATATCCACAATCACAAACCAAAGAGCTAGATAAATACATATGTGTTATAATCACAAACCAACTTGTGTAAGATGAATATAGCCAGTCTTACTCTTCCATGTACTTATCACGTTTCATCTTCCCCAAAATTCTCTCTTCACTCTCTCTCTCGCCTGCTCTCTCTTTCTCTCTCTCGTTTCTTGGCTTAAATCACATAAGTTATTTCAAAAAAATCGAACTCATGAACAAGGTTTGGAGGAGTGGGGTATATGAAAGGAATTTTGAGTTTTAATCGGGAAGTTACCTACACGCAAGTGCACGTACCGTACAAGTAATAAAGGGGATTTTTAAGTCCAAATATCGATCCCACAGAGAATATTTAATTATCTAATCCTAGACGCTTAATTCTACCAATTGTTTTCAAGCCCACCCTACACAGTCGACTTTAGAGAAAATTAACTAAATTAAATTAAACTAATTAAGCAAATTAAAAAGGCAAAAACAAGAAAGCAATATAAACACGAAGATTAATCAAAGTAAACAAGCCTAGGATTTTATTCTCCCCCTATGTGATTATTACTCCCCCAATTCATTCAATTATGCAAGCGACTAACCCATATTATTAACCTGAGATGCTAAATTAATCATAACCCGCTTTCGCGTGTATTACGATTCTAATACTCTAGATTCAATTACTGTATTCCTACGCAATTAATTCTAGAACACATCATTAAGCACAAATCTCAATAATGGCTACGTAAGAGATTAACTATATTCCTATATTAATACCACAAAGGCTCTTCTACCACAGTTCTAATTATCAACCCGATCTTCCGATTCATGCGATTAACAATAACATAAAAGCACATAAGGTGATCAAATTCATGCACTTAATAAAATAAGTAGAAGAAATAATCTGGAATTAAAACATGCATAAAATCATAGAATTGGGTTCATAAAGCCCACATAGGGTTCAAAATAAAATCCTAGAAATAAGAAAATTAGCTACTCATGATTAAAGTAAAAACGCAAATAAAATTAATCATAAACGATAAGTTTATGTTGGAGTCTTCGAATTCTTCGTCTTCGTTATTGCTTTGTTGCTCTTGAATTGCGTAAAAGATGGATCCCCAATTGTGTGCTTGGCTTGGTCTTATATATGGTGGAAAATTTGGAGTAGAAGGTAGTTTCCTTGTGCAATTTTAGTGCAAAATTCGGAACGGCCGTCCGAGATTACGAAAAGGCTCTGTAAAGGAATCCTAACTCGGACGGCTGTCTCAAAACCAGAGTTGTTTCTGCTTCTCAGACGGCCGTCCCAGTTTAAGTGTAAATATGGGACGGCCGTCCCAGGCTATATTTCTTCAGATTTTTTATTTTTCACTTTTGGCCCATATTTTCTCCGAAATTGTAGTTTTTACCCCATACGTTTTCAATTCTTCAATTTGTACCTAAAATACAATAAATCAACTTTTTAAGCACCAATTATCGTTAAAAAACACCAAAAGCTCCAATTAAAAGGTAATATAAAGTGTAAAAATATACACTTAACACACACCCAAACTTGAACTTTTGCTTGTCCTCAAGCAAAATCTACCAATAAGCAAATAACTCAACTACTACATCTCATTACATAGATCAATGATCAACTTCACGTTTTCAGAACTTATAATTATAATGACAATTCTTAGGCATTCGCAAGCTCAAAAGTCAACAACAGTCAGTCACTCACCATTACCAAAAACCACAATTCATACAATTGCTTCAAGCATCCAATATTTGCAAATTAAAGATAGAAATAATTTATACTTACATCCCTATGTTTGACTCCAAATATTCACCAAATTATTCTACTCTACTAATATTGAACATTAAGCTATTGGGATCATTGGGGCTTTGTGGCTTTCAATTGTTAGGTTCTTTGGTTCGAGGTAGGAAATATGGGTATATGTGGCTATTCTTCTTGAATTGAGGTGATTACGCCAAAATTTGAAAGTTAGGCGTTGGAAACCAATGAATTCACCTCTAAGGACTTTAATAACTCGATTCTTAAGATATATATATATATATATATATATATATATATATATATATATATATATATATATATATATATATATATATATATATATATATATATATATATATATATATATATATATATATATATATATATATATATATATATATATATATATATATATATATATATATATATATATATATATATATATATATATATATGTATATATATATATATATATATGTATGTATATATATATATATGTATGTATATATATATGGGTAAATAACACTTAACCCCTTGTGGTTTGCACGTTGTGCACTTCACCCCCCTCTGATAACAATTTGGTCATTTTACCCCCATGTGGTTGACAAGTTGTAGCAGCCGTTTAATACACCGTTAAAGTTAACAGAAAATGTTAAATGGCTGAACCAGCCCATTATTTTCCTACTATTTGCAGGTTATATTTCTTTTTATAAATGAATAAAAATTCAATTGGATTAAATTAGAAATAACACCAAATCATAGGACTAAAGTACAATTATTAGAATTGCTTCTTCTCCTCGCCTTCAAATCCCCCTAAACTGTTCCAGACCCCTTTAAAAAAATAAAATTTCAGGAAGACTCAAAAAATTACATCCAAAAAATAGAGGAAAAAGCCCAAAGATTTCATGTCAAACTGTTCGAGTTTTTTTGTCTT
Organism: Erythranthe guttata; assembly: GCF_000504015.1. The sequence continues at coordinate 496,241 of NW_012192906.1, forward strand.
TTCGGGCGAACATCTCTGATTCCTAGGTTTTCGATTCTTCTTTGAAGTCCTCAATTTTGTGAAGAATATTGATAATTCTATGTTCCGTATGATTACATTGAGAGAATTTGGTTGGGGGTTTGATATTTTGTGGTTTCAGAAATATAAGTATTTTGTATTATTTTAGGCACATAGAATATATTAGATTTGAGGATCTTGAATCGGGGCATTGAGTTGGACGAAAGAGGGGGTATGTGAATGGGAAGCAGGAACCCTAAGCAGATTATGGCCTCCAAAATTTTCTAGAAAGAAACGTGCGTTTTTTTTTCATCGGCGGCGAGTCGATCAAAATCCTCATCTTCTTCATCCACATTTTCCATTTTCTTACATCCGTTTCTTTTTCTCTATTTTTACCTTTTTTTTTGTTTTTTATTTTTGATTAGGCTGTATAAATCAATCAGCCATTATTAAAACATTATTTTGTAACTGAATTTTTTAGGGATTTTCTTTCGAATTTTTAATTTATTATATATATATATATATATATATATATATATAACATTTTATTTTTTTTTAGCATCAGTTGTAAATTTGTTTTCATCCCATTGCATAGCAGATGATGATTATTAGCTGTAAAAGAATTCATAAACGTATTTAAACAATAATTAATTTAAATTTTAAAAAATTGTGTAGTATAGAATTTATAAAAATCCTATTTTGTTTTTTAATTAAAAGAAAAATGAGAGATTGGTGGAGGGGTTTTTATTGAAGGAAAATGGGCAATATGGGTATTATTAGGAATTTTAGCTTGTAAATCCTTCAGCCACTTTAATTTTGGGCGAGTGAAATGCACTCGCCATTAACTTTAACGGATTATTAGACGGCCGCTACAAACTGACAACCACAGAAGGGTTAAGTGCTTAGATTGATATCAAAGGAGGATAAAGTGCACAACGTGCAAACCACAGGGGGATTAAGTGCTATTTGTCTCTGTTTTTTTTCGAAGAAGAAGAAGGACCTTATAAAATTTTTCGACCTAACTCCAAGGGTTAATTTTTCAAGAATCTCCACTTTTCTACCTTATACACTTTGGCTAAAAGAAAGAACACCTTTTCTCCGAGGCTCAAATCAAAGTTCTAAGGATAATTTCGATAAAAATGTCGGCTTGAAAGGCTCAAACGGTTCAAAGAAGGTCCAAATCATATCTCAAATCACTCACTACCCAATACTTCGTATCATAAATTTCTTAAGGTGAGTTCTAAAACCGAACATAGCATGATCTAGCACAAATTCATTCCAAATTTAAAATACAAAACGTTCAACCAAAGCAATGCACAAAGTGTTATTCCTAGCAATAATTCGCTTCTAAGTTCTGTTGAATCGAAAGCTAAACAAACATCTAATCATTATCACACAAAACAAGCAATCTCATCATCAAACATTGATCATCTCTCATCATCATAAATCATCGATGCATTCGACTCAAGCAATTTTTATTTTTTTTATATTTCGGAAAAAACGATAAAAGCAATAAAAATAAATAAAACCTAATGCATGCAAACTAAAATAAATAAGCACAACATGTTTTTCATCACCCCCAATCTTAAAATTTTCGTTGCCCTCAACGAATTTAGCACAAAGTTTAAGGATAGAAAACACCTGATTTAGTTAGAGTCGATGTCATCGGGGTGTGAGAATTTGCGGGAAAGAAATCTGATTTTCCTCTTGCAAAGATGCCCTCTCTGTCTCTCGGATGACCGTCCCGATCGCAATTCCGACCTTAAAAATAAGAAATCAAATAAATTAATTAGAATGCATGCCTATAAAAATAAAAATAAAACATAAAATTAAAGAAAAATATGAAAAACAGTAAAGCCCGGGTTGCCTCCCGAGAAGCGCTAAGTTTAAAGTCTTTAGCCGGAAGTTGCTTCGTTATTTTCAAGCAAAAGTGACCGAAGTCACTTGGCAATCTTCACTCGCTTCCCAATACGGTTTGAGCCGGCTCCGCTTCACGTTGAACGTACGATTTGAATTTCGCTCCTTTATCTTGACTATCTCGTGAGGAAGAATTTCTTGGACAATAAACGACTGCGACCACTTTGATTTGCGCTTCCTTGGAAATAACCAAAGACGGGATTTGCACAATAACACCAATTGTCCTTTGTGCAATTCCTTTTTGATTTTATCCTTACGACCCCAATATCTTGACTCATCCTTCTCTCGTGGCTTGCTCTATTCTTTGGGTGGCAACATCCTCCTTGCACTCTCATCATCATTAATGATATGTCTAATTGGGCCGGCCCAATGGGCCCCCAATTTATCTAATAACTGGGCCCACTACACGAAAGCCCAAGCACCTTCACAATAAGGCTTGGGCCTAACAAAGTAGGCCCAACTTAATCAACGACATATAAATAGAGATTTTTACTCATTTATTAAGCTACGTTCTATAATTCACACGTAATCTAGAGTTTTATTCTCTCTACTATCTCCACGATCCGTACATCTGACTTGAGCGTCGGAGGGGTTTCCGCTGGATCAACCCCCGGCTTAGTTCACGTGCATTCATTTCGCAGGGACCTCAGGATCATCAATTTGCCAAACTACTGATCCGCTTTGCTCTCCTAGCTCATTTTCTACACTACCCCAGATGATCTAAGTAATTAGCATCATCATTTTGGTGCCGTCTGTGGGAACATGCAAACCAGATCACGTAGCCAGCAAGATCCTCCTGAGGCATCCGCTCGGAGTGAAAATGACACAGCTAGCAACCTCCCAATCCGCGGAGGCTCTGGCTTGCCACCTACTGCGCGTGCTCCAGATCCGCCTCGCGAGGTTAAGGTGATCCGCCCCCGGGATCCACCACTCGCCGATCCGCCACTCCCTGCTCCCCGAACGGTTCAGATAACCGAAGATGCGCTCCAACGCATGTTAGCAGAAGCCTCAACTCGCGTCGCCACAGAGGCCGTGACCCAATATATCGCCACGATGGGACCAAATGCTCCCAACGCGATACCAGTACCAGCTCCACCTGTGGTGCCACCTATGGCACCACCGCTAGTCCAGAACCAAATAAGTGTCTCATCATCCACCTCGGACCCACGGTCCCGAGTGCAACTATCCACCAATCACAGGGGGACAAAACCCAGACAGCAACGTCAGCGCTCACCCCACGGGGGAGTGCGCCTCCACAGAGAGTCCCTCTCTTTAATGAGGGAGAAGGCGAGGTAAACAACAGAATGTCTCGCCAAATTTCCTTCCCCCAATTGAACAATCCTATTGGCGGAAGAATGCCCGCCCGAGTAAGATGCAGTCCTTTCACCATAGACATCCTCAACGGGGTATTACCTCAAGCAGTGAAGATCTCGGGGTTACCTCAGTTTGAAGGGACCACCGACCCACAAGAACACATAGAGAAATTTCACGCCATGGCCGATTTGTATGGCCCAACAGATGCCGCAATGTGCAAAATGTTCCGCACCACTCTCTCCAAGCGGGCCATGAATTGGTTCAACTCTCTACCTACATGATCGATCGACACCTTCGCTCGATTGTCAACATGCTTCACCAATCAATTCTCCATCCACAAATAGTATGCCAAGACCCCGACCCACCTTTTCTCTATAGTACAGAGAGACAGCGAAACGCTCTGCAACTACATCAAGCGTTTTCACGAAGTCCCAAGCGTAGGACAAGACATGCTCTCCGGGATCATGCAACAAAACTTGAAGCCGGGTAGGTTCAAAGAACCTATTGCCGGAAGGCCTCTAGGCAACCTAGAGGAATTGTTGAACCGAGCCGAGAAATACGTACAAATAGAGGAAGCCTCTACCCATGCTACTCCCAAGAGGAAGAGGGAAGATGACCGACAGGACGTTAGAAGACGAGATGATCGACGTCCACCACTCTCGCCTCAAGGCCAATCATCTTCCTCCTACAATCGGTTCACTCCGCTAAACACTCGCCTCACTGAAATCCTTCATGTAATAGAACAAAGAGGTCAAGCAGAACCTCCACGCCCAATGCAGCCAAATGCGAAACGAGAAAAATCGGATCGCTACTGTCGATTCCATAAGGATAGAGAATATACTACCGATGAATGTGCACAACTCAAAGTAGAAATTGAGAAGTTGATCAAGCAGGGCCACTTAGGCGAATACATCGACAAGCCTCGAAACAAGCGCCGTGATGACCTCCCACGCCGAGATAACAATCGAGATCAACCGCAACGACGAGAGGAGGGGGGTCATCGGCGCGAACAAGATAATAATGATAATCAACCCACCTGGGGAATCATTGCCTTTATCTCCGGAGGACCGGCGGGTGGCAATTCACAAAATGCGAGACGCTCCCTCGCTCGGTCAGCACGTATGAATCAAGAGCACGTCTCTCCATCCACATCTATCTATCAGATACGAAGACCTAATCATAGCATAGTCTTCGACTCCGTGGACCTCGAGGGCCCGGACGAAGACCATGTCGACGCATTGGTAGTCACAACATCGGTAACCAACTTTTTGGTTAAGAAGATCTTAGTGGACGGGGGAAGCTCAGCAGATATCATGTATCTCCATACATTCAAACATCTAGGCATAGATAACGCCCGATTTAGCCCCATCACTACACCGCTAAAAGGATTCACCGGGGAGGGCGTTTTATCCATGGAAGAAGTGGAGTTGCCCATCTCCTTAGGGGACAGCCCTTGTCGAATTACCAAGATCATAAAATTCCTCATCGTCCACAAGCCGTCCCCCTACAATAATTTGTGTATTAATAGGATCCCATGATATATATAACTAGAGAACATAGAAATAGATCACACTCAATAGGTGCCCATAGTATATTTCTATGATTAATTATATTGGACATCGTCATAGATTTTAGATAACATAATTGATTATGAGGAAGGAGATTTATCGAATTTCGCTCCCACTCCGAGCATAATTAATTACAGACATTATCTAGAAAAATCTCCTAACGGATAATTTGGAATTGATTATAGTGATACATTATTTTCTCCATGTGGTGGAAAGTAGATATCATAGAATAATCAATTTAAAATTAATTGATAGTCTATTGACATATAATTAGAGAATGTAGAAATTAAGCATGGCAATTACTTTAATAGATTCCCTCATGAAAAATATTTTTAAAAATATTAAGTGTATCGGGGAGTTTATTACGTATAAATCCTAAGGTCTCCATCATAGGCTTTAAGATAAATTAATTAATTGTGAGGAAGGAGATTTATCGAATTTCGCTCCCACTCCGGGCACTTTTAATTATAGACTTATCTAGAAAAGTCTCCTAACGGATAATTATTAAAGAAATTGTAGTGATATGTTTGTCTCACTCCGAGTCGACGGATATCATAGAACAATTGATTTAAAGATGACTTGATGGTTAAACACTTAACAATAAAATATAATTATAACTATACTTCACTCCGAAGTCCCTGTTATATTTTATTGGACCAAAGTAACCGACTATTTAATTTTATTTTCCAAGACCGCCGAATTGGAATGATAATAAAATTAAAGATGTTTTACATGTCTGTCTATTGAAAACTTGTAGTCTGTCTACACTCCGTAGCCTACCGGTTCCTCATAGTGATGGATTGTCGGTTGATTTCAAAATTTGGTTTGAGGGAGCCATATTAAGTGACAATCTAGAGTTCTCAAGGATGCCCTTAGTTTAAGTTTATTTGTTTGATTCTCTAGCAATTAATGATATATTCCTTAGATCCACTTTGTAGACTCACTTTGCTTGGATTAATCGACCTATAATAATATATTAAGTGTTGCCTTTCGATTGAGGAATTTAAATATGTATTTTAATTGAGGAAATTCGCGAGTTAATAAATGAAGTGAATTTTTGGAAGAAAATTTAGTTCATTTATTTTGTTAGGACGATTAATTGGTTCGGTGTTATTTATTGAATTTTGGTTCAATATATAGAAACACTACGATGAGCCCATGGCAAGTACAAAATAATATAATAGTGAATTTCTTAGTAACGTGAGAAATTTAGAACTATACTTTTATTTGTAGCCATATTAAAAGCCTCTTGAATACATGCATTATTTATTTGGATTATTGGTTAGTCTTCATGTTCGAAAGACGTCTTTTGACAGTTCATGAATTCTTGGAAACCAAGATCAGTGGGAAACCGAGATCAGTTTAATCCTAAAGAAATATATTGAATTTTAATATTTTCAATTGAATAAGAAAAGGATCTTTTCTATTGAAAATATCATGGGAATTCAAATAAGGTTTACGATCCTCTGAAAATCGAAGAAGGCACTTTTAGAAGTCATATTCAGTCAATCCTTCAATCGTCAGCTAGTAATTAGGCTTCTTGTCACTCACGTGACATCTATAATAGTGGTGACATTTAATTATGTTCAAATCGAAAGTAGGATTTTATATTTAAAGATTATCATTTTGTGTCTTCCAAATAGAAGGAATTTATTTTTTCTTCTATAGAATGGTTCAAAATAAATAGTTTGTCTATTTAATAATGACTTGGTCATTGTGGAAAATAAACATTTTTTTATTTAGACACATTGATTGATAACAAATATAATGAAATCTTTTATTTCCTATACTACTATTATATTCAATGGATAAATCTATTAATTAACCTCAATAGAATATATAAATATATATTCGTTTCGCATCTATGGCATGATTATTTGATATTTACAAGAGGTTGGATTTCACTTTAAGTAAAATTTGGAGACTGATTTATAATGGGCCTTTACGGTTCATGAAAAGTGAAGGCACTGCCAGTCTAAGAATTTTATTTGGAAAGTAAAAGGACCATGTGTCCGGTTGATGGGCCTAGTGTAAATAAGATCAAATAATTTTAGGATTTATTTTATGCTATAGTATGTGGACCTACAAATACCATAGTTAAAGTAGTTTTAACTAATTCATCTCATTGATGATATCTCGAGACATAGATATATTTATATTATGCGACATACATCTAAGGTCTTAAAGAAATTGAAGACCGTGACAGATAAGCATTTGAATAAATATATCAAGTCATTTGATATGGCGAAACTTTATGGGTATAAGTTATTGAATTGTTTGGTTAAACTAGGGATTTGTCCTAGATATGTTTATACCAAATTGAACCACAATAGAATATAATATAGCGACGAAAATAATTAATACTTATTGAAGACAGTTTAATATATAATGATTTATTGAGTATATTTTGTTTTTCTAATATATACTTTTGAGACGGTTATTTATTTACGAACTTAAGATCTTCTAAGTTAGTATCCAATGACTCTTGCCGAATTAAAGATTGTTTAAACGTACAATCGGTGTCGTATTCGGAACTGGAGTCAGTTAGCATTTATGCTTCAGGAGAACACGGTTGCTAGAAGATAAGTTAGAAATAAATGTCTCTTGTATGGAATAGTAAGAGAAAAACAATAGTGGTCTATTTTGATTCCTAGAGTAAAGAAAACATTGATTTGTATCAATGCTGGATTCTTAAAGGAATATCATGTTTTGGACTACATAGCCTAATGACGAAGTTTTAAGGAAGTTTGACCATCTTAATCTTCTACTGTACCCTAAATACGTTAAGAGTTTCGCTTGTATTCTAGTATAGAAATTCCAATGCCACTTTACAGTGGGAGGAATTTAAGTTACTAGTGTTACACTTAGGGTGATTTATCCTAGTGGGAGGATTCATAATGAAATCCTAAGATTGTATGTTTATAGAATGTTAGTGATAACAAGATTCTTGATAAACATATAGTTCCTTCCTAGAACTATGAATGAACGCCAATTTCTATAGATGCAAGAAATTGGCTTAGTGCTATAAGAATCCAAAGTGGAAATGATTAGACAGAGAAAAGTGGAAACCTTTTAAAAAGGTTAGACTTAAAGTAAAAAGGTTCTGTCGGAAAGAAATGGATCGACTACGAGGAAACTTTCTAGCTAGTAGCCTCACTTTAGTCTATTTCGAATTCCTAAAATCTGTAAGTGCCATGTTTTAATTTGGTAGATGGATGTCAAGATTTCGTGTCTATTGACGAGTGCATTTCACGATGCAAATTAAATGGATTTTAGCTTAGTACCATATGCATTGCAATGCAAACTTAATAAATTCATTTATGAATTTAAGCAAAGTGCGCAGATCATGTGATATTTCGATTGATCATAGATGTAACACCCTGTAATTTATGCTTATGTTATATGTACATATACACAAGAGTTTATTGTGCTAAATAATAAGATTAGAGGGCTGTTGTGTTATTATGGGATAAAGTTGGGGTATAGATATAATAATAATTTTGTAAACTTGGAAATCAAGTTTATGACTCGGTAATTGGATAATTGAGAAGAATTGTGATTAATGAGAAATTAGAGAGAGAGACACACGTAGAACATTGATGAGTCATTTCTCCTTCCTACCCCGATAAATACCTCATCATCTCTCGGCTTCTCTATTTCTTCATCGCTCTCTCTCTCCGCTCTCTTTCTCTCTCGCCTACTCTCTCATTTTCTCTCTCGGTTCTTGGCTGAAATTCCAGAAATTAATTGGAGAAAATTCGAATTCAATAAGGGGTTTGAAGAAGTGAGGTGTATGAAACAAATTTGAGGTTGGAATTGCAAATCCCCAATTCCAATTATCAGCAAAATTAGGGCTGTGAAAACGAGGGGTTATAATGATAAAGTCACATCGTTGAAAATCCTGGGAAGTCGTCTTTCCTGTGGTGACGGCCTCCAGCTGTGGTCGCCGGAGATGTTTGCCGGAATCGGACAATAAGACAGAAGGTTGCTGAAATTATGTTTTATATTTTGGGTTCGTCAAACAATCAATTGATGGGAGGTTTTAAAGGTGGAGTTTCGACGATCAGGAGGTGCCGTTGGAATCCTTGATAAGTTATCTTTCCATTGGTGGCGGTCTCCAGCATAGCTGACCGACGGTGGTTGCCGGAATTGGGCGAGAAGCTCAGCCTGCTCGCTGGACCGATAATAAAATCTGCTGCCACACCTGTTTTCGGAGCCAAAATAGAAGGGCCTGGAGTAAGCATTTGGAATTAGTCTCTTCGCAAAACTCGTAGAGGACCTCGAAAACTATAAGTAAGTATAAAATTGTATCGAATTAGAGTATGTTTTATAGCTGATTAGAGGTCCGAATCAGATGACAGTAAATCTATAAAAACAGGGCAGTTTTGATGATTCGTTTTACGGGGCTGTTTATGTTATGTTGAGCTAATAATTTAGGCTATGTGTCTTCTAAGAACTTGTAGATTACATTTTGAGGTTCAATTGGGTGTATTATTTGGACAATTTGGATAACTTTACAAATAGTTATGGATTTTACAATAAACTGTACCAGAAAAGAGAATTTATCCGAAATTCTGGCAGTTTTCTGCAATCATCTTTTGGGGCTGTTTTGAATATGTTGGGATTATAATTTGTGATCCGAGTCTCAGTGAACATGTAGATGCAGCTGTTATCTTTCATTTGGCATATTGATTTCCTGATTCCGATAATCGTACCAATTGTTATGATTTTTCGAATAAACAGTGCCAGCGAATGCATTTGTTTAAAAACCTGGCAGTTTCATGCGAGCATTTTTCCGGGGCTGTTACTGCTGTGTTAGGTCGATAATTTGGGGTTGGTTTCTAAAGTGAACTTGTAGATGAAGTTGTTATATTTAATTTGATATATAGTTTAGGCTATTCGGATAAGTACGGCGATCGTAGTGATTGTTAGAATTCACCGTGGCGACAAGAAATTCTTAATAAATGTTTCAAGAAATTGACTATGTAAATCTTATTAAGTGATAAATATTTGTATAGGTGTTGAGCATAGTAAAGCTCTCACTCACTCAAGGCTTGAGCATGACTCGAGAGTAAGGTGTTTTTATAGCACTTGCATTGGACTTCAGGTGAGGATCCCTATCCCTTGCCTATTATTTCTGAAAAAACAGGATATATGCCGAGCACTCGTATCGTTCGGTTTATTATTGTTATTATTCGTCGACTAAATTCAATATATATTTATTGTCACCTATCTTGTAAACCAATTTGATTTCCGAGAATTGTTGATTCTTGAGCTATTGCAATCTTTGATCGTTTCGAAATCCTTTTCCTGGAACTTAATAAGTTCTCATCTTGATTCGGGAATTATTCCAATAAATTCTCATCTCGATTCCTTGACTACTCAATTGAGTTCGTTTATCGACCTTGAATAATTCCACGAGTTTCAATCTAATTCTCTATCAATTTTGAGTCGTTTCACATCTTGACTTGTATACTAGTTGGAACCACTTCTATCATGATTCATAAAATCATTTGATTTGTTTCTACAATGGTTCAACGAACGTAAATCGTTCTTTCCCGACTCTTGGACCATTTAGGATTATTGTGTTTATCCGTTAAATCATTCGTTTCGTACCTACCGTGAATTGATGGATCGTTCATATCTTGACTTCTCATTGATCCTTTGAAACCACTTGTCTTTCGAGCTATAAAACTACGGGTTCAATTTTAACCGTAGACTATTGTTGATTGAGATTCATCTTCATCAATTGTTATACGATCTTGAATTGTGGTCACTCTCTTATTGAAACCATTGATCGTACCCTTCTTGACTTGTGATTTTGTGATCACAAGATATTATCACTTGTTATTGGAATCCCACAATCGTTGAACTGTGATATTGGTTATTTCCAAAGTGGAATTCATTATTGGGATTCAAAATGTAAATTGAGATAGTCGGAAGCATATCCGTATCTCTATATTATTGATTCATTTGGGGATGCCCTAAGGATAATTGACAAGTTGGGCCCGGGGCTGTTCGAAAAAGACTGCTGGGCGGTATTGGGCCGACGGTGGATGGTCTCTTCGACAGTACCCATATTGGATCTAGACCATTAGCATAGTTGGAGGTTAACTGTGCTGATGGATGGATCGGCATGCGCCCGGGCATGCCTATTGATCGATTAGCAGGGTAGCTCCCTGATCGGTGTTATAAGGTAGTTACAGCTGAGGGAGTCACAAGGCATGTACCGGTACATGAACAAATTGTTACCATGGGAATCTCCATGGTTTCATATTTGATATCCAAAATTGTTATCGTGGGAATCTCCACGAAATTCATAATTGATATCCGGGAATTTCCCGTTGAAATTGTTCTCTACCTATACATATTAATTGTATTGCTTATTCTTATCAGATTGTTGTGCTCTCATACCTTGGCGTTGTATCATGTTCGACTTGTCCATTGTTTTCTTATTACCCTTATTATTTGATTCGACTGTTTTTCCCTTGTACTACTCACTAAGTCCACTTGGACTTACTCCTCCTTTATTTTCCTTCTTATTCTCAGGTGCATAAGTGGACGATTGTGTTGACTACACTTAGGAGTAAAGTTACTTGGAAGTTTCATAGAGTTTAATCGGGTGATGTTGTATTTAAGAATGGTTGTAATTCAAGAACAATGTATACGAGATTAGTTGTGAGCTTTAATTGCCACTTGTATTTGATTTTAATATTGAGTAGTTAAGTTGTAGTTGTTGTATTGATTAGTAGTCATAGTATTCTTTTATATAAAAAAAAATATATATATATATATACAGTGTTTCGATAGTGGGCGTCACAATAGAATCAATGTTTTGATTTTGATTAGGAATCTAGATATATCACATTTTGTAACGGAAGCGTGGTGAAAGTCTTAAAAGACGTATTAGATAATAATTTCCTTTTTCAAAACAATTTGGAAATTATTTAGGTAAGGGTATTGTTTCTTGAGTCAAATCAATATGGATAACTTGAGTGAAACTAGTTATGTCGTATGGATCATTTCTAGGATCTATGAAATAGTACATTGAGTTGTCATGGACAAGTTATATTGATTTAAATACTTGCCAAATTTAGCATGCACAAATTCCAAAGAAATGATTGTTTCTTTCGGTCACGGAGTCACTCTATCGAGAAATTAGTGTCTTTGAACACGTAGTTTGATAGAGATGTTGAAGGCATTTCTTGTTGTAAAAGAAGCCTTGCATATGCTATAGTAAATAATTAAACTCAAGGTTTTCTTTGCATCTTGCATAGTTAGCAAATGTGAATTTATTTTGAGGCTAGTATGTTAGACTGCAGTAAAGTATATTCTTAAGTATTCAAGGATACAATATTATATACTAGTTTACTAGGCGGATAGTCTTGGTACGACTCAAAAATTAAAGGTCGAGTAATTGTAATTTTTCTATAGCATGTTATCACTATGGGAGATTTATTTTCCTAAGGAAGTGAAAACGTATAGTGGGAGGTTTATGCAATCGTGCGATTGCATATTCTGCTAGATATACAGTGTATGCTTTACATCGGATGATAGCCCCATGGATAGGTTATATGGATGGGTTAGAGATGTTGAGTTGCGAATCTTTGAGTCTAAGTGGGAGATTGTTAGGATAGTAGACTAAAAGTCTCGCTTTTAAACTACATAATTTTATTATTGAATTAATAAATAGTATATTATCATTTTATGAGAATCTGCACTAGGGTATTCAATGCATTTAATTGATTGTTTGTCAATTAATTAAAAGCATAAGTCTAATATTCTAATAGTATTCGAAATGGTGTGCTACGGCGCACATAAAGATCATTCTGAAAGTTCGTTTAGAATATAAAGATAAACGTTCACAATCTAGATGGAAATGGACTAACCATTGGTAAAAGATTGTACCACAATATTTAAGTGATTGGTCTTGGTCACAGTAAATAGAGAATAACTTTTGTAGTTATTGTTTTGACTTATTGTGCTAGCACACCCGGCATGTGTTGAACCGGACAAAGTGAAATAATTGTTTCATCGCTGTTCATAAATGAAACTGTATTATTTCTAGTTGACAGTAAATTACTTACTCTCTTAATCCCTAGATAATTGACGTACATATTTAATTGATGATCTCTGCTTTGATGTCACAATGGGAGAGATTCCTATATTGAGTCAAATGGCCCCCGGTGCGTTGGGTATAGACATTAAGAATTAATAGGTGGAAATTAATTATCGAAAGGAATCCACATCTCTGAAATATGGGATTGATAATAACCCTTCAGTAGCTTATAAGATTTGTTTATGCCAAGTCCTGGCCAGGTGGATTTCGTATCGGGCATACTCAAATAAGTTAAGCGGGTAAGACTCATGAAAAGAAACCATTTAGTTTATTTAGCAGTGAATAAATTATTTGGTGGTTATAAGATTTCTTAATGTGGGGAGAATCTAAGTAATGATCGACCGGAACTCGAATGTAATATTTGAGAATATAAACAGGAGTTCAATAATTATTTGGTAGTGGAAAATAAATAATTATTTAATGCTAAATTAAATGAATCCTTTTAAGAGTATGGATTTAATTAATTATTATTTGCCCGATTTATATTTTCTCCTATAGTCCCTATTGTAGCCCAATGGATTTTCTAATTAATCGAGAAAATAAAAGTTCAACCAATATTATATATTGGAATTAATATAGCCGAAAATTAAGTCCCTATTGAACTACAATTTTCGACTATATAGAGTTATAGAAGGAGTGGGATTTGTTCCCATGTAATCCTCTCTATGTGTGACTCTAATTCATTGTGCTATATATAATAGTGATATGCCTATTGGCCCAGCCCAATAGACTCATGTTTACTGGGCCACAGGCCCAACTTAATAGCTATTTACTCGAAGGCCCAATCACACCCAAAGAAAGTGGGGTCCGATAAATTGATCTCGGCCCAATCAATAAAGTATAAATACAACTTAAATTCATTTAGTAAAGGTACGTTATTATTATTCAATCAATTCTTCTTGAGGAATTCTCTCTACAATTACCAAATATCTTCACGTCTGACTTGAGCGTCGGAGGGGTTTCCGCCGGATCAACCCCCGGCTTAGATTACGTGTTTTCTGTTCGCAGGATCCTAGAGCAAATTAAAGTTCTCAGGACTATCTAGCTCGTGAGCACGTGACCTACTTTGCTCTCCCAGCTTCAACACATTAGGTGATTTATTTTTTACGTCATCATTTTGGCGCCGTCTGTGGGAATGCAGACCAGATCACGTAGCCAGCAAGATCCTCCTGAGTCCACTCGGAGAGAGAATGACACAGCTAACAACCTCCCAGTTCGAGGAGGCTCTGGCTTGCCACCTCCTCCACGTGCTCCGGATCCACCACGTGAGGTTCAGGTGATTCCCCCTCGGGATCCACCACTCGCCGATCCTCCACTACAGGCTCCACCTCTACCTACTTCTCGAACGGTTCAAATAACCGAGGAGGCACTCCAACGAATGATAACAGAAGTTTCTACTCGCGCCGCCACTGATGCGGTGGCGCAATATATCGCCACGATGGCAGCAAATGCTCCCCCCGCGATCCCAGCTAACGCTCCCCTCGTGATCCCAGCTAATGCTCCACCCGCAATGCCACCCAGGGTACAGCAACCGGCCCAGAACAATGACGATCGGATAAGTGTATCCTCATCCACCTCAGATCCAAGATCCCGGATGCAGCTATCTACCAATCACAGGGAGCCACAACCCAGACAACAACGCCACCATTCGCTCCAACGGGGTGATGCGTCTCTACGAAGAGCTCATATCTTTAATGAAGGGGAAGACGAGATAAATAGTAGAGTATCTCGCCAAAACCAGTTCCCCAGATTGAACAACCCAATTGACGGAAGAGCGCCAATCCCAACAAGGCGCAGTCCTTTCACCCTGAACATCCTCAACGAGGTATTGCCTCAAGGAGTGAAAGTATCAGGCTTACCTCAGTTCGAAGGAACTACCGACCCGCAGGAACACATAGAGAAGTTCCACGCTATGGCAGATTTATATGGCCCAACAGATGCAGCAATGTGCAAGATGTTCCGCACCACTCTCTCCAAGAGAGCCATGAATTGGTTCAATGCTCTGCCCACATGATCAATTGACACTTTCGCTCAGTTATCATTGCGCTTCACCAACCAATTTGCCATCAATAAGCAATATGCTAAAACTCCAGCACATCTCTTCTCTATCGTACAGAGAGACAATGAAACACTCCGCAACTACATCAGGCGTTTCGTGGAGGCTGTTCATGAAGTTCCCAGTGTAGGACAAGATATGCTCTCAGGGATTATGCAGCAAAACCTGAAGTCGGGTAGGTTCAAAGAATCTATCGCAGGAAGACCTCCTGGCAACTTAGATGAGTTGTTAAATCGAGCTGAAAAATACATACGCATAGAGGAAGCTTCTGCCAATGCTCCTCCCAAGAGGAAGAGAGAAGATGACCGCCCGGATATTAGGAGACGAGATGATCGACGTCCTCCACCCCCACCTCAAGGCCAATCATCTTCAACTTATAATCGATTCACTCCACTCAATACTCGCCTCACCGAAATACTTCATGTGATTGAACAAAAAGGTCTGGCAGAGCCTCCACGCCCAATGCAACCCAATGCGAAACGAGAAAAATCGGATCGCTATTGTCGATTCCACAAAGATAAAGGGCATACTACTGAGGAATGTGCGCAACTCAAATTGGCGATTGAGAGGTTGATCAAGCAAGGCCACTTAAGCGAATATATTTATAAGCCTCGAAATAAGCGTCGTGATGATCTTCCACGCCGAGATAACAATCGAGATCAACAACAACGACGAGAAGATGGGGGTCATCGGCGCGACCCAGATAACAATGATAACCAACCCACCCGAGGAATCATCTCTTTTATCTCCGGAGGACCGGCAGGTGGCGACTCACAAAATGCGAGACGCACCCTCGCTCGATCAGCACGCATGAATCAAGAACATGCTTCTCCATCCGCATCCGTCTATCAAATACGAAGACCTGATCATGGCATAGTCTTCAACTCCTCAGACCTTGAAGGACCAGATGAAGATCATGTCGATGCGTTGGTGATAACTGCAACGGTGGCCAACTTCATAGTTAAAAAGATATTAGTGGACGGTGGGAGCTCAGCCGACATTATGTATCTCCACACATTCAAACAGCTAGGCATAGACAACGCACGGTTCAATCCCATCACTACACCACTGAAAGGATTCACGGGAGAAGGTGTTTTATCCATGGGGGAAGTAGAGTTACCCATCTCCTTAGGGGAAGATCCTTGTCGAGTAACGAAAATGATAAAATTCCTTATCGTCGACAAGCCATCCCCTTATAACATCATCGTGGGAAGGCCCGCGATCCATACATTCAAGTCTGTGCCTTCATCTTACCACCAAAAGTGGAAATTCCCCACTCCTTACGGGACGGGAGAGGTACTTGGAGATAGGCGTCTCGCTCGAGAATGTTATGCAAGAGCTCTACGTGAACCATCTAAGAGACCTAATCCTTTAGGGAAAGGAGACGACACCCCGAGACAAGATAAGCGAAAATGGGTCAACGCGGTCATCGAAGCTGATAAAGAAATCCTAATCAGCGTACCCGACGACACCGCCAAGCTAGCCGCAGTTGAAGAACTAAAATCAGTAGAACTCATACCCGGAGATAATTCTAAGCTTCTCCGCATCGGCTCTGATCTAGATCAAGAAGTGGAGAATCAGCTAGTTAACTTCCTTAGGCACAATGGAGACGTATTTGCTTGGAAAGCTCAAGATCTAACGGGAATTCCTCCGAAAGTAGCATTGCATCGACTAAACGTTGACAAAAGATTGAAACCGGTCAAGCAACGTAAAAGGACTTTCGGTCCTGAGCGCAACAAACATATCAAAGAGGAAGTGGCAAAACTCTTAGATGCAGGCCACATTAGATCGGTTCAGTATCCCGAGTGGTTATCCAATGTGGTATTAGTACCTAAACCCGGAGGCAAGTGGAGGCTATGTGTAGACTTCACCGACCTCAACAAGGCATGCCCGAAGGATCCATTTCCCTTACCAAGGATCGACCAGCTCATAGACTCAACCTCAGGGTGCGAACTTCTCAGCTTCCTTGATGCATATCAAGGATACAACCAAATATTGCTCGCCCCACAAGATCAAGAGAGAGCTAGTTTCATTACTGACCAAGGCATCTATTGCTATCGAGTTATGCCGTTCGGTCTCAAGAATGCAGGAGCTACTTACCAACGCCTGGTGAACACGATGTTCGCGGACTTGATTGGTAAGAACATGGAAGTGTACATTGATGACATGCTTGTCAAGAGTATTAAAGTCGCGGATCACCTAACCGATTTAAGTCAATGCTTCTCCATCTTACGTAAATACAAGATGAAGCTCAATCCCCTAAAATGTTCTTTTGGAGTTCGAGGCGGAAAATTCTTAGGGTATATGATATCACAACGGGGAATTGAAGCCAACCCAGCAAAGATTGAAGCTATCACCTCCATGGCCCCTCCCACATCGATTAAGAAGGTCCAACAACTTAATGGTTGTTTGGCAGCCCTAAACCGATTTATATCCCGATCGGCTGATAAGGGTCTTCCTTTCTTCAAGATACTAAGAGGTGGGAAAAAGTTTGAGTGGAATGAAGACTGTCAAAGAGCTTTCACAGAATTGAAAGCATATCTCACTTCCCCACCTCTACTAACGAAGCCCCAGCCGGGAGATACTCTTTTCCTATACTTGGCCATTTCTGCTGATGCCATTAGCGCAGTGCTCATTCGGGATGGTGAAAAAGGTCACCAACCGATATATTACATAAGCCGAGCTCTCCAAGGCCCAGAGCACCGTTACACCAATATGGAGAAACTTGCTCTCGCGCTCATCAATGCAGCCAGAAAGTTACGTCCGTACTTCCAGTCGCACCAGGTGATAGTTCTCACCAACTATCCCCTTAAACAAATATTGAGAAGTCCCGAGACTTCCGGACGATTAGCTAAATGGGCTATAGAGCTAAGTGAATATGGGGTCGAGTTCAAACCACGCCCAGCCATCAAAGCTCAAATCCTAGCAGACTTTATAGTAGAGATGACTACATCGGAAGAGAGCACATCCATACCCACTTGGGCCATCAATGTTGATGGATCATCTACCGCTACAGGAGGAGGCGCGGGTATTGTACTAACAAGCCCAGATGGCGATGAATTCGAGTATGCTAAACGGTTTGATTTCAAAGCCTCCAATAACGAAGCCGAATATGAAGCTTTGATCGCTGGTATCCGCCTCGCTTTAGCAGCTGGAGCTCGCAAACTCATAGTACACAGCGACTCCCAGTTGGTGGTCAACCAAGTCCTTGGGAACTATGAAGCCAAAGAAGAATCCATGGCAAAGTACCTTGCTATTGCACTTACCCTCCTCTCAAAATTGGATAGCTACGAGATAAAGCAAGTACCACGAGCCAACAATATTGATGCAGACAAGTTGGCTAGACTTGGTAGTTCCATGGCAAGCATTGGAAGCCGGAAAATCACCCTCCTCACGGCTTCCCAACCAGAAATAGTCTTCACCGACGGAGTGAATTGCGCTGAAGAGAGCGAACCCTGTTGGATCACCCCCATTACAAACTATCTCAAAAGCGGGGAACTTCCGACTGACATCGCCCAAGCGAAGAAAATAAAGGTAAGGGCGGCCCGTTTCCTAATGATAGGTGAAGATCTCTACAAGCGAGGGTTCTCCTCCCCCTATCTTAAATGCCTTAACCCATCAGCAGCAGACTATGTGCTTCGGGAAGTACATGGAGGCATTTGTGGTAATCATTTAAGTGGAAGAAACTTAGCTCTCAAAATATTGAGACAAGGTTACTATTGGCCCACCATGCATGAAGATGCGAAAAAACTAGTGCAGAGATGCAAGCCTTGCCAAGAACACGCTAACATCCTTCATCTCCCCGCAGCATTGATGCAACCGATTGACAGTCCCATACCTTTCGCTCAATGGGGAGTTGACTTGGTCGGTCCTTTTCCACCAGCAACAGGAGGACGCAAGTTCCTCATTGTAGCTGTAGATTACTTCACCAAGTGGGTAGAAGCAGAACTTTTAGCTCGCATTCGAGAAGAAGACGTCATCCAATTCCTTTGGAAAAACATTGTGTGCCGCTTCGGCATTCCCCGTTCCATTATTTCGGACAATGGAACACAATTTTGTGGAGACAAAGTCAAGAGTTGGTGCCTTGGCTTATCTATTAAGCAATTCTTCACTTCGGTGGCAAACCCCCAAGCAAATGGTCAAACTGAAGTAACCAATCGCACGATACTTCAACATCTCAAGACAAGGCTTGGAAGTGCCAAGGGAAAGTGGGTTGAAGAATTACCCAATGCTCTGTGGGCATATCGAACAACCCCACGAACAGCAACAGGAGAATCTCCATTTAACCTAGCTTTTGGAACAGAGGTTGTAGCACCCGTAGAGATTGGCGAACCCTCTTGGAGAGTCATCAATTATTCACCAGAGGAGAATGAAGAAGCAATGAGGGCTAACCTCGATCTCGTCGACGAGCTAAGAGAGATTGCATCCATCAGACAGCAAATGTACAAGAGTCGCATGGCGAAAGTTTATAACTCCAAAGTCCGCCCTCGCTCTTTCCAAGTAGGAGATTTAGTTCTCCGCAAAGCCGAAGCCTCACGCCCAATCGGCAAACTCGACCCGAAGTGGTAAGGACCATATAAAATCACACAAGTGATTAACAATGGAGCATATCGTCTCGAGAACCTCGATGGACACCCTATACCCAGAACCTGGAATATAGGGAATCTCAAAAGGTTCTACGCTTGAGGTATACATCCATCTTAAATCAAATTTGTTTAAGTTTACATCTACATCTTCCTCATACGAAAGTCGCCTTGCAGGCTTCACAACCTTCCACGTCTCTCTTCATGCAAAAATGTCTCTAAAAGCTCGAGAAGGGACTCCATAACGAGGTGTGTAAACATCCCTCCCAAACTGGGGGGCTAGTGATATTATCTACATCAACCTTCCATAACACGTCTCATCATCTTCTTACAGATTGAGAGCCAATTACGAGAGGACGCTTACCGACCACCATTCACCCAAAGAGAGAAGATACTCTGTACTATCTCACTAAGGGTAACACCACTTTTACTAAGTCATATCACAAGCACATTAGTGGGTCTCTATACTAAACAATAACGCCATCTCCTTTGACAGGCAGGGTCGCGCAGCAATCCACCGCAACTCATGAGTTGTTCTCATATCTCGGAATGCGAGGAACATAAAAAGTCCCAATATTGAGTACGTGATCCCAAATACGCATCACTCCAACTTATGAAACTATTAAGTCTTCAATACAAGTACTTGAATTTTTTTTTTACCCCCGATACTTTTCAGGCAAAGAGACACCAAAAGACAGTAGACATACTACCCTACACCAAG
>NW_012192906.1:518572-590424 GCF_000504015.1 Erythranthe guttata
AAAACACAAAGAAAAAAAAAAAAAACAAAAAAAACCCAAAAAAAAATCCTCCTACTCTCTCTCTCTTCTCCTCCTACCCCTACCAAACCCCACCACCCACCCACCCCACCCACCTTTAACCTTCTCTCTCCTCCACCCCCACGTGAACAATCTCCAACAACCCCACCTACCCCCTTTCCTCTCTCCTTCTCTCTCTCTTCTCTCTCCATCCCACTCCGGGCTCCGTGCCCGGCTTCACCCACACACACCGATCGCGCGGCTCCACTTCGCGCGGAGCCGAGCCGCGCGGCTCCTCTCACAACCTCGAGCCGCGCGGCTTCTTCTACTGGTTCCGCAGCAATTTCTCCGGATAACCCTAATCGCGTGCAATCGGAACGCGCGGTTTCTTTCTCCGGTGCAAGTTTTTTACCGGAACTCGACCCAATCACCTTCCCTATGGTTCCAAATGTCATCTCGGTCTCTACAATCGACTTTCGCAGGATAATTTTCAACTGTTTCGCCTTCCCCACTTGGGACATATAATTATTTTATCGGTTGATCTCCTCAGCCAGAGAATATATTCTTTTCTACAACGAAGTATATGGAGCAACATAAAAGAGATAGATATATAAAAGAATAAATTTGATTACTCACCCATATTTATTCGACGTGGTTCTTGATACCCTCCTCTACTGATTTCACAAGGACTTACCTACTACTAAGCAAATTTTTATATTTGTGCACTTTAAATATAAATCCGCTCACGACTCCGGGCCACACAGTAATAATAATAAATTATTATTATTATCCCTCCGTCAACGACACAAACACGATGAGCGAAATATTCTACTCTCGACACGATCCGGCACTTCACCCCAATTCACTCCCACATCGACTCGAGAGTGGGGGGCTTAATGATATGCCTATTGGCCCAGCCCAATAGACTCATATTTACTGGGCCACAGGCCCAACTTAATAGCTATTTACTCGAAGGCCCAATCACACCCAAAGAAAGTGGGGTCCGATAAATTGATCTCGGCCCAATCAATAAAGTATAAATACAACTTAAATTCATTTAGTAAAGGTACGTTATTATTATTCAATCAATTCTTCTTGAGGAATTCTCTCTACAATTACCAAATATCTTCACGTCTGACTTGAGCGTCGGAGGGGTTTCCGCCGGATCAACCCCCGGCTTAGATTACGTGTTTTCTGTTCGCAGGATCCTAGAGCAAATTAAAGTTCTCAGGACTATCTAGCTCGTGAGCACGTGACCTACTTTGCTCTCCCAGCTTCAACACATTAGGTGATTTATTTTTTACGTCATCAAATAGAGATTAGGTTGATGAGAGATATGATTCTACACGCCTATTTCACGTGAAGTGAAAATATTTTTTCTCTTCTTCCTTTCTCTCAAAGTTTCTCGATTATAGATTTAGATTTCTTCAAGTAAAAGTCCGCCCTTGTAGAAGAATTATTAATCCGGGATATACAATAGAAGATTATAGGTTTTTGGAGCAAAATATAATTCCCGAATTTTCTGAGCAGTCCTGCGAAGAAAATCACCATAAATCAACCGTTAGTCGGATAGACTCAAAATTTATACAATAGCTTCCTAACCCTTATATCTACAATCCAGCTGAAGGGTTTCTCGATCAGTGCTTCAGTCGCGGAGATATCGGTGAAGGAAGAGGACTAGAAATTTCTGGACAACAGTTCTTCGAGGATTGAAGGCTTGGTGTGGATCCTCGTTCGTGCGCCGAAGATAGAAACGGATCTGCTCGCGAAAACTGTAAGTTGCTAGATTAGATTTATTCCGCTTTAAACGAATCTAATCAAAGCATGTTAATAAAATTAAGACCGGCTAATCTAGAACCTCTTGCGAATTTTCATTGAATCCTGGGCTTCACATCCCTACACGATCAAGGCATCTACTGCTACCAAGTCATGCCTTTCGGATTAAAAAATGCAGGAGCCACTTACCAACGTCTAGTGAACGCAATGTTCGCAGACCAAATCGGCAAGAATATGGAGGTGTACATTGACGACATGCTCGTCAAATGTGTCAAGGTCTCGGACCACTTAACTGATTTGGATCAGTGTTTCGCCATCCTACGAAAATACAAGATGAAACTCAACTCCCTCAAATGTTCATTCGCAATTCGGGGAGGAAAAATTTTGGGATATATAATTTCGCAGTGAGGAATCGAAGCTAATCCCACAAAATCGAAGCCATCACCTCCATGGCTCCACCATCATCGATCAAGAAAGTCCAGCAGCTTAACGGCTGCCTAGCATCTTTAAATAGGTTCATTTGAAGATCAGCGGACGGGCTCTCCCATTCTTCAAGATTTTAAGGGGAGGAAAAAAGTTTGAATGGGATGAAGCTTGTCAAAAGGCTTTCGTCGAGCCGAAGTCATATCTCGCATCACCACCCTTGCTCACAAAATCTCAGCCCGGAGACACCCTCCTCCCGTACTTAGCTACCTCAACTGATGCCATCAGCGCAGTCCTCATCCGAGATGGAGGAAAAGGCCAACAGCCTATATATTACATAAGTCGCGCCCTCCCAGGATCCGAACAACGCTATACCAATATGGAGAAGCTCGCTCTCGCCCTCATCAACGCAGCTCAGAAGCTCCGACCTTACTTCCAATCACATCAAGTGGTGGTTATCACCAATTATCCCTGAAGCAGATACTAAGGAGTCCCGAGACATCCGGGCGGTTAGCCAAATGGGCAATAGAGCTGAGTGAATACGGGGTAGAATTCAAACCCCGCCCCGCCATCAAAGCACAAGTATTGGCTGACTTCTAAGTAGAAATGACCTCAATAGAAGAGAGCACCTCCCTCCCTGCTTGGTCTGTCAGCGTTGATGGATCTTTTACAGCCACAGGAGGTGGCGCGGGTATCGTACTAACGAAGCCCAACTGAGATGAATTCGAATATGCTCAACGATTAAAATTCATAGCCTCAAACAATGTCGCTGAATATGAAGCCTTGATAGCTGGAATCCGCCTCGCCCTAGCAGCCGGAGCGCGTAAACTCCTAATCCAAAGCGATTCTCAGCTCGTCGTTAACCAAGTACTTGGAACTTACGAGGCCAAAGAAGACTCCATGGCCAAATACTTAGCTCTCACACACACTCTGTTATCCAAGTTCGAGAGCTACGAAATAAGAAAAATACCTTGCTCCAGTAACATCCATGCGGATAAATTAGCTAGGCTTGGAAGCTCCATGGCAAGCCTCGGAAGTCAGAGGGTGACGCTTCTCACCTCGCCTCAGCCGGAGATAACTTCAATCGATGAAGTGAATTACAATCATAAAGTATCTTAAGAAGGGAGAACTTTCAGCTGATGTCACCCAAGCACGGAAGTTAAAAACAAGAGTCGCTCGCTTCATAATAGTGGGAGGAAAACTTTACAAACGAGTATTCTCATTCCCTTATCTCAAATGCCTCGACCCAGCCACAACAAATTATGTACTCCGAGAAGGACATGAAGGCATTTGCGGAAATCATTTGAGTGGCATAACCTTAGCTCTCAAACTATTGAGACAAGGCTACTACTGGCCAACGATGCACGAAGGCGCAAAGAAATTAGTCCAGAGGTGTAAGCCCTGCCAAGAGCATGCCAACATCCCTCACCTGCCAGCGGCATTAATGCAACCGATTGACAGCCCCATCCCTTTCGCCCAATGGGGGATGGCCTTAGTCGGACCATTCCCGCCCGCCACGGGAGGGCGCAAGTTCCTCATTGTAGCCGTGGATTACTTCACCAAATGGGTAGAGGCTGAACCCTTAGCACGCATCCGAGAAGAAGAAGTCATCCAATTCCTATGGAAGAATATTGTGTGTCGCTTTGGGATCCCACGTTCCAGTATTTCTGATAATGGAACCCAGTTTTGTGGAGACAAAGTGAAGAATTGGTGCTTCGGCTTGGACATCAAACAGTTCTTCACATCCGTAGCCAATCCACAGGCTAACGGCCAGACGGAGGTAACGAATCGCACCATACTCCACCACCTTAAAACAAGGCTTGGAAGTGCCAAAGGGAAGTGGGTGGAAGAATTGCCTAGCGCCCTATGGGCTTATCGCACAACCCCACGAGTAGCAATCGGAGAGTCGCATTTTAATCTAGCTTCCGGCACAGAGGCTATCGCACCCGTTGAAATTGGCAAACCATCTTGGCGAATCACCAACTATGATCACGCAGCTAACGAAGAAGCTATGCGAGGGAGCCTCGACCTCGTAGATGAGCTACGAGAGATTGCAAACATCCGACAACAGATGTACAAAACACGAATGGCCAAGGCCTATAACTCAAAGGTCCGCCCTCGATCCTTCCAAGTTGGAGAATTAGTCCTCCGAAAAGCTGAAGCCTCACGCCCCATTGGTAAGCTCGACCCGAAGTGGGAAGGACCATATAAAATCACAAAAGTGGTCAACACTGGAGCATATCGTCTCGAGAACCTTGACGGACACCCTATACCTAGAACCTGGAATATAAGGAACCTCAAAAGGTTCTACGCTTGAGGTATACATCCACATTACTTCAGATCCGTTTAAGTTACCATCCATATCCTTCTTATACAAAAATTGCTTACAAACCACTACCCCTGCAGGTTTCGCGACCTTCCACGTCACTCGTCTTGCAAAATTGTCACTACATGCTAGGGAAGTTTCTACTCCATAACGAGGTGCGTAAACGTCCCACCTAAACTGGGGGCTATTAATATTACCTACATCAACATCCATAATCACTTTTCATCACCTTCTTATAGATAGGGAATCAATTACGAGGGGATGCCTACTAATCATCACTGGCCCAACGAGCAAAGATACTCCATACCACATCGCCAAGGGTAACACTACTTCCACTAAAAGACATCACATGCATGCTCTTGTATATTCATACTAACATGATAAAATCATTTCATTTAACAGGCACGATTACAAGCAAATCACAGCAACTCACGAGTTGATTTCATATCTCGGATTGCGAGGAAGAGAAATAATCCCCTTAGTAGAGTACGTGATATTATAGTACAATTACTACTATACTTCGTCTTTAGTACAATTGTTTAAAAAAGGGCAAAAACAAGTTCATGAAGGGGTATTAAACTAAATTAAATTAAACTAATTAAGCAAATTAAAAAGGGCAAAAACAAGAAAGCAATATAAACACGAAGATTAGTAGACAAGCCTAGGATTTTATTCTTCCCCCCTATGTGATTATTACTCCCCCAATTCCTTCAATTATGCAAGCGATTAACCCGTATTATTAACCTGAGATGCTAAATTAATCATAACCCGCTTCCGCGTGTATAACGATTCTAATACTCTAGATTCAATTATTGTATTCCTACGCAATTAATTCTAGAACACAACATTAAACACAAATCTCAATAATGGCTACCTAAGAGATTAACTATATTCCTATGTTAATACCACAAAGGCTCTTCTATCACAGTTCTAATTATTAACCCGATCTTCCGATTCATGCGATTAACAATAACATAAAAGCACATAAGGTGATCAAATTCATGCACTTAATAAAATAAGTAGAAGAAATAATCCGGAATCAAAACTTGCATAAAAATCACAGAATTGAGTTCATAAATCCCACATAGGGTTCAAAATAAAATCCTAGAAATAAGAAAATTAGCTACTCATGATTAAAGTAAAAACGCAAATAAAATTAATCATAAACGATAAGTCTGTGCTTGGAGTCTTCGAATTCTTCGTCTTTGTTATTGCTTTGTTGTTCTTGAAATTGCGTAAAAGATGGATCCCCAATTGTGTGCTTGGCTTGGTCTTATATAGGGTGGAAAATTTGGAGAAGAAGGTAGTTTCCTTGTGCAATTAGGATTCCTTTACTGCGCTTTTCGTAATCTCGGACGGCCGTCCCGAATTTTGCACTAAAACTCGGACGGCCGTCTCAAAACCAGAGACTGCTTCTGCTTTCTCCTGGGACGGCTGTCCTGGGCTATATTTCTTCAGATTTTTTATTTCTTCTCTTTTGGCCCATATTTTCTCCAAAATTGCAGTTTTTACCCCATACTTTTCCAATTCTTCAATTTGTACATAAAATACAATAAATCAACATTTTAAGCACCAATTATCGTTAAAACACACCAAAAGCTCCAATTAAAAGGTACGATAAAGTGTAAAAATATACACTTAACAAAAATCAATACCACACACAAAGTTTGTGTGGTATTGATTTTATTAAGGGTATTAATGTCATTACCTATTTATTTTCTATTTTTTATGTGGGTGGTATTGAATTCAGAAAAAAACGGTATTTGTTTTTGCCGTCCCCTTCAAATTATTAGCAGAATTAGGGTTGAGAGAAGAAGGCTTTACCAAGGGGCTATAATGATCGGGTCGCCTCCGGTGGTAGTCGCATCAGATGGTCGCCGGAATCGGACGAAGAAGGCTAGCTGCCACTTTATAATTCAGATTTTCATCTTCGGGCTCTTCAAAGAATTAGATTAACATAAGTCTTAATGGTGTAGTTTCAATGATCCGAAACTTCCGTTAGAAACCTTACGAAGTTAGGCTTTCATTGGTGGTGGTTTCCAGGGGCTCTGACCGGTGGAGGTCACTGAATTTGGCAAGAAATCCAGCTGCTCCGTGGAACTTTAGAGAAAATAAAATATGTCGCCGCACCTATTTTCGGAGCCAAAAGTAAAGGGTTTGGAGTGCGAATTTGGAATATGATGATGCTAGAATTAGATCACCTTAAATAATTGAGGTAAGAGGAATTGGAAGAACAAAGTGGATCATTAGCTCACGAGCTTGATGACCTTGAGATACCTGCGATCATAGAACACGTAAACTAAGCCGAGGGTTGATCCGGCATAAACTCCTCCGACGCTCAAGTCAGACGTGTGAATAGTAGAAATAGTCCTGAATAAATTGTAGTAGTACTCGCATAATCGAACATACCTTAAGGAATGAGTTAAAAGATTTATTTATACCTTATTGATTGGGCTGAAATTTAATTTGTTGAGATTGTTGCGGTGGTAGTGGTCTTCAATATTGGGCTCGTGGTCTGATAGGAAAACAAATTGTAGGCCCATTGGGTTGACCCAGTTAGGCATATCAGAATCAGTCTCTTCACAAAACTCGTAGAGGACTGCGAGAGTTATAAGTAAGTGTTACATTATTTCAAATTGGAGCACGTTGTATAGCCTTTTAGAGGTCAGAATAAGACAACCGTGAATTTGTCAAAACATGGCAGTTTTGAATATTCGTTTTACGGGGCTGTTATTGTTGTGTTAGGTCGATAATTTGGGGTTGGTTTCTATAGTGAACTTATAGATGGAGTTATCTTTAATTTGATATACTGTTTAAGTCGATAATTTGGGGTTGGTTTCTACATTGAACATGTAGATGGAGTTATCTTTAATTTGATATACAGTTTAGGATATTCGGATAAGTACGGTGATAGTAGAGATTGTTAGAATAAGCCATGGCGACAAGAAATTCTTAATAAATGTTTCATTAAATTGACTATGTAAATCTTATTAAGTGATAAATATTTGTATAGGTGTTGAATGGTAAATCTCTCACTCAAAACTACTTGAGATTTAAGCGTGGCTTGAGGGTAAAAATATATTTATAGCACTTGCATTAGACTCCAGGTGAGGATTTTTATCCCTTGTCTATTCATTCTGGAAAAACAGGATATATGTCGAGCATTTGTATCGTTCAGGTTGTTATTATTATTACTCGTTGCTTAAATTTGATATATCTTTAATTTATTGTGGCCTATCTTGTGAAGTAAACTAATTTGATTTGTGAGAATTGTTGATTCCTTAGCTATTGAAATATCTAATCCATTTGGAACCCTTTTTCTTTTTCCTTTTTTTAGTGAATTGACAAGCAACATGTAAAGTATGGAGTAGGATGTGACCACTAGAAATGTTTTCGAAGTTCATTTTATTTAAATTTCTAATACTTGAAATATCGAACACTTCATATTAGTATCTAGAGGGCAGGCCCCACATTTGTAAGGACCTTAAAATTAGTTTTTAATATTTTGGCCAAATCTCGCTAATAGTCCCTCATCTTAGTATTTTGTCCCACTTTAGTTCCTGATATCCCAATTGATTCATTATCATCCTTTGACTATATGATCTATTTCAATATAGTCCTTCGTTTTTGTATAATTTAGTTAACTTTAATGGAATATTTTAGTAATCAAAGAGAAAACATAAAAAGGAAGCCCAAATCACAAGCAAACTAAGATCAAATCCCCTAAAAGTTCAATACAATCTTATGCAAATTGTAAAGGAACTTATACTAATGCAAGTTTACTTTAGCTTATTATCTATACTTTATTTCGTCGTTTATACATATTGACAAATCCCATTTGGTCAAAAAGTTTAGAAAGTGAAAAAAGATCAGAAATCTAAAATATGAATGAATAAGAAAATTCTGGCAAACAAATTAAGGATCAACAAAAAAGAACCGGATTACAATTACTACAAATTGAGTATCTGCAAGCGAAAAAACCCTTTTCTCGGATGTATTTGCGGCTTTTGAATTGAATGTGAAGAATTTCTTATGGCAGAGACGGACGTGGGCAAGTGTTTGTGTGCGTGTGTGTATTTATGTGTGCTAGTAAATTGATTCTTGGCACTGGTAATTACAACCAACCATCACTTTTTTTTGAATTAATGAGAGAGAAACACATTGGGTATATCTTTTTCATTCATATACACACAAACAGATACACATCCACATTGGTGTGTAGATAAACTGTAAAAAATCACCCGATGTAGTTTTCACAGAGTGTAGCATAGAAATAACCTCCAAATTTAGTGTGCGAATGAAACTTTTGGCATAAATTATATTTACTAATGGGTGTAGCAAATATTTAATTGAGGTTGTAAATTTATTCGATTATAACATTAAAAAAAGGGGTTTTTGTGCATAAGTCTCCAACCAAGCATCTTTATTATTTTAGGTTTAGGGTTATACCCCTTTCACCAATAAGTCCATCCCTTTAATATCTTACTAGCATTTTTTCCCCGTGCGATGCACGGGATATTATTTCAAAAGTGAAAAAAAAATCAATTTAATACATAATAAGAAAATATATTACATTAACATAGTAAAATTTAATAATGTAGTATTATTCATATTTTATATAACATTAGTTTTTTGAAATTTTACATATTAAGATTTATAATCCAAATACAGGTTTAGATTTAACAAATCGAATTCTTAGTTTTATCTATTAAGATTTGAGATATATTGATGAACAACAGGAGATTGAAATTGTTGAAAATTAGTACAGAAAGAATATTAAAAATAAATAATTACAGAATTACCATTAGGGTTTTTTAGGGTTGTCGAGCGTTTCTTTCTTTTATATATAAGATATATAAAAAAAGAAACGTTGGGCAACACTAAAAAACCCTATTGGTATTTGTGTAATTAAGTATTTTTTTATATTTTTTCTTTACTAATTTCTAACTATAATTTTAAACAATTATTAAAATCGAAATTAAACCGTGAAAAATCCTACCTAATAGTACTTCTATAAATATTTTAAATCTCGATATGGTAGATTTAAAAAACGAATGTTATATAAAATATGAATAATACTATATTATTAAATCTTACTATATTAGTATACTATATTTTCTTATTATGTATTCAATTGATTATTTTTTTTCACTTTTGAAATAATATCCCGTGCATCGCATGGGGAAAAATGCTAGTTCATTATAAACAAAGGAAACATTCATGTATATGCCAATATTACCCCCAATCCTTTATACCCAATTCTAAATTGTAACTCCAATTTTATCAATTTTGTCCACAAAAATCCAATTTTGACCACAAAAATTCAATTTTGACTTTTCTTTTTTAAAACACTTTTTTTTTCAAATTCTTTTTTTGCCGCCGGATTCCGGCGTTGACTTTTCGATTTTTTTTTTCTTCTGGATTTGTTCACCCGTTTCTGGCGTTGATTTTTTTTAGTGTTTTTTAAGTGTTCTTTTTATTTTTATTTTTGGTTGTGTTTGTTTTTTTTTTTTTTTACGTCTGCCGCTAAACGTTGATCGTAATTGTGCTGTCACTGACAGTAAATTAACGTAATTGTACTGTCAATGACAGTTAATTAACGTAATTGTACTGCCGTTGACAATACATTTATGTAATTGTTCTGTCGTTGACAGTAAATTTTGTTTGATTTGTTGACAAGTCAACGTAATTATATTACTGTCGTTGACAATAAAATAACTGTAAACACAATAATATTACTGTCAACTACATCAATATTATTATTGTTTTGGGTTTTTTGTTTTGTTTGAATTATAAACGGAGTAACATAATAATATCACTGTCTATTATTGTAATATTACTGTAAACACAATAATATTACTGTGCTTGACGGTAATATTACTGTTGTTATAGTAATATTGTTGTCAACCACATCAATATTATTATTTTGTTTGAATTTTTTTGTTTGTTTGAGCTATTCACGGAGTAACGTAATAATATTACTGTCTATTATTGTAATATTATTGTGGTTGACGGTAGTATTATTGTTGTTATAGTAATATTACTGTCACTCACAGTAATATTAATTCTTTTGGCTTTTTATTATGTTTACATTTGTTGAACGGTCAACATAGTAATATTACTCTATTACACAATAATAATGAGTTTTGTTGTGTTAATATTACTGTGTTAGAGATTAATATAGCAATATTAATGTGTTAATTGTAGTTTAGTTAATTTTACTGTGTTTAACAGTAATATAGTTAATATTACTGTCAATCACAGCAATATTGTTGTTTAAACAAAAAAAAAGGTTACAGCAAAATAAAAATAAAAAATTGAAAAGTCAACGTGGCGGTCAACATTGAATAATTCGTGAAATTTGAGGTCAAATTGAGGTTAAATTAAGTTAAAAATAAAATTGGAGCATATTAAAGTATGAAGGGCTATTCTAGTCTTTTACAAATATCTCAACCATGTGTGGACTTAATGGTAAAGGAGTATTTTGTCTGAATCTCTTTATAAATAAGTATCCATTGATGGACTTATTTGTAATGACCCCATAAAAAAAAAGTTGGGTAACTACATTGGAATCAAATAATAATTAAAGTGACACTTGAAACGATACTGATTGAGTAATTAATTTGCTAGCTCAAAGTGTCGAATGAAACAATGCAGTAAATTATATATAGGGTTAAATATAATTGCACCCCTACACTATTACCAGTGTTGTATATATTCTCATATACTATAAAATATAACAAAGTGGCCCCTGCCGTTGAACTATGTTAAAGAATCCGTCCATTTTTATATTTGACCGACCGTTACACAACATGTTGGATAATTTAAGACGAAAATACCCATATGGTTGTGTATGAAAATTGTGCCTCTTCTTTCTCTCTTATACTCAACTTACTATCAATTTTTTTCATGTCTTTTCCTAATTTTATTTTCCACAACCTAAACAATTTCAACCAAATTTTCTAACAAAAGTTATAAAGTAGAAATTATATATAATTATCTTAAAGTTATGGAATTTTGCAAATATGTTCCCAATCACCAAAATTTTTGAATTTCTTTTATTTTGGATAAAATAAATTATATTATTTTTAGATTTCTAAAAAGAAAAAAAAATGAACTTCCATCCTAAAAAATCTCGATTAACATGCTTTCCGATTCTCAAAATTCATGCATTTCATGTTTTACGTCCAAACACTACAAGATATATTTATCTAGAACCACTTGTCGATGCCATCAAAGTTTTACGTAATGAAGTAAAGAAAATTGGCCAAGTAATAAAAAAAATGCCTACTTATATCATATAAAGGTAAGAGTAAAAAGATAATTACGCTACATAATCAAAAGATAATTACGCTACATAATCTAACGGTGTTAGATATTTGAGGGTTGACCGTTAAGTTGAATGGCTATTTTGTAGCATTTTGTAGTAAATGGGATATATGCGACACCGGTAACAATACAAGGGTGCAATTTGTATATATATATGGCAAATTACGACCACCCTCCTGAGGTATAGTTAAATTACGAAAAAATCCGTCTTGTTTGGGTAATTACAGCTAGGGATGGCAGCAGAACGGGTGCCCTCAAAAAAGTGCAATACCAGAACCATTTAATATAACCTAAACCATGACCATACCAAACCCATTTAAAAAGGTAATGGAAATACCAGAACCATTACAACGAATATTCGGGTACTCGCGGGTACCCATTTACCATTTAAATTATGGTAATAAAAAATAACTTTGTGTCCGATAACGTTTAAGTAGCTCTCAGAAAAGAGGAAGAAAAAAAGAAAATAAAAGAAAAAAGTAAATTATACAAATGGGGCATGCTAAATCCCACAAATAAATTTAAAAAAAAAAAATCTACAACTTCTCTCTAAAATGATTTTATCCAAATCATTCAAAATTCATTAATTTTTTACGTAAATAATCATAAAAAAATGAGTTCAACTTTATTTAATATTTATTCAATTTCATTAAGACTTTTTCATTATTCAAATTCATATCAATTCATTTTTTTTTCCTCATATTCCAACTTTATTTTAGTTCGAACATGTGAATACTTTTGTCAAAGTCGAACTTGGAATGCTAGGGATGTTTTTAGTGAGTAATTTTATGAAAAAGTTAGGGAAAAAGAATGGTGGGGAAGGAGAAGAGAGGATTTTAAAAAGAGAAATATTAGTAATTATATGCGTGATTTGGTAAAATTAGTGTGAGATTTAGCATTTTAGTATACAAATATATCATCCCTAAATTATTTAATATTTTATTCAAAATTTTGTCAAATTATTTTTTTATTCATATTATGTTTAATTAACATCCTCAAATTTAGATGCTGTAGAGGGGTATTTTTATAAAATAATACATAGTTGAGGGGTGACTGTAATTACCTAAATAGGAGGGAATTTTCGTAATTTGACCATAACTTAAGGGGTTGGTCTTAGTTTTCCCTATATATATAAAATTAGTAATATCCAGAAATTCAAAACTTCTAAGAAACGACTAGGGCTTTGCTCTCAAAGAGAGAGATGAGTTGTTCTGGATCCCATGGCGATGATATGAAAGTTTAAGAATTGCACGGCAAGGAATCAAAGGAGAATAAGTCGAAAAAGAAGAAGCACAAGTTGCAATCGGAAAACGGCATGAGGGTTTCCGAGATATCGAAAAGATAGAAGCGCAAGTCACTGAAAACAGAAACAAGGGTTTCAAAAATTGAACTAGAGGTAGAGAAAATGAAGAGGAAGCGCAAGACAAGGATCGCCATTTTGAAGGAGAGAGAAGTCATCATGGTATATATATATATATATATATATATATATATATATATATATATATTGTTAATTTATATGCCTATAAATTCAGTAATTCCAAGTTGTAATAGTTTGTTTAGTTGGAACAAGGTTTTAGTTACAACTGTAATTCTTGTGTTAACACAGTTATATTCTACTAAAGCAAATAAATAGAACACAAGAATTAGACCTGACCACCGGTTCGGTTAGAACCGGAACCAGAACCGGAACCGAACCGGGGTCAACGGTTTTAGAACCAAACCGGAACCGGTTTGACCGGAACCGGAACCGGAACCGAAAAAACCGGTTCGGTTCCGGTTCCTCATTTTTGGAACCGGGAACCGACGGTTAGAACCGCGGTTCTAACCGTTTGAACCGGTTTTAACAAAAAAAAAAATATATATATATTAATTCTCTCTCTCTCTCTCTCTCTCTCTCTCTCTCTCTCTCTCTCTATATATATATATACAGACATACATATATAAATATATATATATACTTCTCTGTATTTCTATTTATATATATATATATATGTATGTATATATATATCTATCTGTATATATATATTTATCTCTCTCTCTCTCCTCTCTCTCTCTCTCTCTCTCTCTCTCTCTCTCTCTCTCTCTCTCTCTCTCTCTCTCTCTCTCTCTCTATATATATATATATATATATATATATATATATATATACATACACATTTAAGTATTAAGAAAAAAATTGACGTATTTTAAAAAAAAATATATTTTTAAAAGTTTTTTTAAAGTTTTTTAAAGTATTTTTTAAGTTATATATATATATATATATACATATATAAATATATATATTTATATAAAATTAAAAAAAAAATATTATTAAGAACCGAACGGTTCTACGGTTCTAACCGGGAACCGAACCGGAACCGGTTAGGAACCGAACCGCAAGGAACCGGATTTTTTCGGTTCGGTTCCGGTTCCTCCAAAATCGGAACCGGAACCGGCGGTTCGGAACCGGAACCGGAACCGAACCGAACCGTGGTCAGGTCTAACAAGAATTAATGTGGTTCAGACAAAATTGTGCCCTACATCCACGTGGACCTGCAAACACGATTTCACTAGTTCAGATTTATAATGTACATTAATAGGACTTAATAAAAACACTAAAGACTCCCTCTTT
The DNA here is from genome assembly GCF_000504015.1 of Erythranthe guttata. The sequence continues at coordinate 533,038 of NW_012192906.1, forward strand.
ATGTAATATGCCGTTCTTGTACACAACTCGAACTCTGTGTCTCTTCCAACAGCAGCTCCACACCGCGTGCCTAGAACTCCTTTCTGGCCTGAACTCCCTTCAGTAACGCGGTTGATCTCTCTAGAGATCTATACAGAAGATATGTATAAGTTGACACATCCAACAATGGCACAGTTCTGTTCCGCAGGACGTTTCAGCGATTCTTCAAAGCTATGGAGTGATTTTTCTCCCAAAAAAAGTGTCACGGTCTTTGTGAGGCGAGGAGCCTTATATAGGCATGAGTTCGGCCTCCAAAGACCTACCTTCCAAAGGAACCGAATAACTAGGAAACAAAATCCTTATCAATATCTAGTTCTAATTCAGATAATTATAAAAGATTCCTAACAAGAGTAAAGTATAAGGAAATAAATCTAAGTCCTAAAGAATTACAAAGGTGGGACTCTAAATTTCCAAAATAAACATGGGAACAAATCTTTGCCAATCTTTACTTCCCAAGTGTAGCGGATTTCTTTATTGGTAGAAATCTGGCGCCAACAATCACCCCATTTGGCATAGATTTGGTCAGAACCTATGTTTAACAAGAACTCCCCCTGCAGGCAAGACAAAACTATCTGAAAAAGTTGACTCTCCCTGCATCACATACTGTTAGCACAATAGAAGTTGCTACACAGCACTATAGAAACATAAAAATTTCCTGCAGTAAGAAGTATTAGCAACACATCAGTGAAACAAATAAGAGAGTGATAGAACATCACTGCAACAAAAAATTAACACAAAAATAGTTATCAATGCAGATAAAGAGATAACCAAAAAAGTCTAAGATGCAGAAAAAAAAACACTAGCTATTACAAACCTAAAGTAATAGCAGATAGTTCAAGATGAAAGACAATAAAATGCAAATTAAAAATAAATCTCTTCTTTAATAGCTAAAGCCAGAGAACATATCATCCTCATCGCAAGAGCTGGGCGGAGGAGGAGTGAGGAGGGATGCCTTCCTTTTGCCTTTGTCTTTGGTCTTGGTTGAAGCCGCAAGAGTTGTTGTTACTCCCCCTTTCTAACCAGAATGTGCCAAAGTCTTAAGCAGCTGATCCTGAATAGACGCAAATCCCTGAGCAAGCTGAGTCTGGATAGACTCCTGAAAACGGGAGAGCTCTTCTTTGGTGACCACATCAACTGGCGGCGGAACAGAGGCAAAGATAATGGGAGCTTTCTTCGCACTAGGGGCCGTCTGAACAACAGAAGGATCGACGGGATGTAGATCAGCAAAATGTTCAGAAATGACCTTACCATGGATAGTGATTGGACGGCCAGGAGGATCCTGTAACACCCCACCTTTCCAAAACCCTAAAACCCGAACTTAAATCGTCCCAAACTCAAAAATTCCTTACGTGAGATTTTACGTGAATTCAATTATGTGAATTATTTATGTGCTATATTGGTAGGTTTATTTTATAACAAATTTATGTGAAATATGTGAATTAGACTACTATTTGCTATATTTGATTAATTAAATACACTAGCATATACATACAATATATATGTGTATATAGGACTTTACTTGATAACATACATACATGCATACATACATAGATATATTATGCATAACTTGCTTTATTATAGCATATTTTATTTATATAGCCGTATATGTGTGTGTGTTAGTCAAAAAAAGAGGCTAAATAATTATTTAATAATATTTCACCTAGTCTAATTCTACACTCTTCTTCCTCATTCTTCTCCCACCTCACCATATTACTTGTCTTCCTCCCATCCTTCCACCGAGACATCACCACCACCTCCATTCTTCATCTTCTTCCACCTCACCTCCGTTTTTTAAAGAAAATAAAAAATCATTTTAAAAGTCCTCTATTTAATCATGGACTTAGAGTAGCCTAGAGCACCATTCTCCAAAAGAAAATATACACTTGAAAATCCACTCCATCTCCTTCACCATCAAAATAGTTTGGCTAGAGCTTGGCATCAACCTTTGAAGCATTTTCCTTCTATTTTCCTTCATTTTTCTTCGGTTAATAAGGTAAGAAATTCCGATTTCTTGCTGCAATTAAAGGGTGTCAATAGTATTAAAAAATGGTTTTCAAAATTTCTTAAAAGACTTGGAAAGATTTCGAGAAAATTAGGCTTTTTTTTGGAAAAAAATGGAAAAGTTATGTTGATTGTTAATTTCTTGTTCTTGCATGCATCATATATGTTTAGATACAAGTTTTATTGGCCAAGATCTTAAAAGAAATTTCAGATTTTTAAAGAGTGTTGCAAGAAAAATGAATATTTGAACTTTTGTGGGGTTGCATGTGTAGATCTAAAGATTTTTGGGTCAAATTCATAATTTTCAAGAAGTCAGTCCTAAATGTGTTTTCAAAACTGTTTTTCAGCATTTATTGAGTGAAATTCGAATTTTAAAAAGGGTTGCACAAGAAAATGAATTTTTAAACTTCTAGTGGTCTTGCATGTATAGATCTAGAGATTTTGGGGTAAAATATGTAATTTTCGAAAATTATGCCTCAAGTAACTTTTTAACTTTGTTTTCTGCATATATTAAAGTAAAATTTCAGATTGTTAGGGGTTTTTCATGAAAAAACAGATTTTGAACTTTTAGTGTGGTTGCATGTGTAAATCTTGAAACTTTGGGGTCAAAATTGTAATTTTCGAAAAATCAGTCCCTTCTAAATTTTGAGAGTCTGTTTTTCCAGAAAGGGTTAAATAAGAAGAAAGTTGTGTTTTTAAAAGTTTTATTAGGGTCATATTAAGAATTTGCATTTTTAAGAAAAAGGGATTTTTCCTAGTTTTTATTTTAAATAAAGTTCGAAACTTGATGAAATTTTAAAATAATTTCATAACTAAAACTTGGATCAGTTAGGAGCTTTAGGATTTAATTTGGGAATTTTTGGAATTAGTTTGCTATTATTTCTAATTTTTAACATCATGCATGTCATTTATGATGTTTTGTGCTTTAACCTCCTTGTCTTGAAATAGTTGATTGTGAAGGGTGAAACTTGGGATTGTGTACCTTAAATTTCTGCAGTAGATGCGTTAATTACTGCTGGAAATTAATCAAAATTGATTTATTGCCTACAAGTGGTAATAAATTGTTAAGTAATGGATGAAAATGGGTACATGTTTTGCAAGCATACCTAAGTATTAAATGGTGATATATTAATTGTGCTTGGCTGAATGTGTGTGTGGTTGTGTGTGTATATGTGTGCCGTGTGTGACTGTGGTTGTACACATATGTGTGAATTATTGCATAAGTATGAGGTAAGTCATGGTAATTGTGTGATTATATGGTACTTGATTTATATTTGTGGTGTTATGTGTGAATTGCATAATTATTGTGACAAAAGCATAATTTTGAAAAAGATTGCATTTCATTATTTTGAAAATTGAAAGATTAATGGAATGCTTAGTGAATAAACGGGATACGGTGGGCTGGTATCCAACTAAGATGAAATACGTGGTTTGATTCCACAATAGAACGGGCTCGAAATGCTTTATAGTTTATTGCTAGGCACAGAAGTTAGTGCTTAGTGAATAAACGGGATACGGTGGGCCGGTATCCAACTAGGATGAAATACGTGGTTTAATCAGAACGGGCTCGAAACGCTTTATAGTTTATTGCTAGGCACATAAATTAATCTTTCACGGATCCGATAAACGAAAAAAAAAATTACATGATTTTCATAAAAAGTGCATTTTAGTCATTTTGCATAAGTAAGTGTGTATGTGTGAATGATGTGATTTCGTGAACTATGTGATTAACCGTTTCTCTTGTGTTGTTTGGAACGTGAGTAAAGATAACTATATATATATATATATATATATATATATATATATATATATATATATATATATATATATATATATATATATATATATATATATATATATATATATATATTTAATTGCAGGTAATAGTGTTAGTAACCCTCCACCGGAATGGATCGAGTAGCGGATCGAGGTCTTGCCCGAGATTTTTTTGGAAGTTGTACGAGGACCTATGAACGATGCTAAAGTATTTTGGTTTTTGGTGATGTAATAGTAAACCTTAGTATTTCTTTTTTTTGGATCTTTCGAACTCAAATCCGGTATGGATCGTACTTCACTTTATTACAAAATAGTCCTTTTAGTAAATTTGTTAATTTCTCGTCTCACTAGCGGTTTTCAAAATATTCACCAAAACACCTTTCAAAACTCTGATTCCTTTTCGAACCAAAAATAAAATCGATAGCTTGATAGTGTAGCACTCGAACAATAATCCTCCTAAGAAAGTTTTCAAAAATCACAAAAAGGTTTTTAAACGTTCTAGAGAAGAGATTTTTAATAATTTCATTTTAGTCCCATTCCAAAGTTTTAAAAATTACAAAGAGATCCTTTTGCTTCCGTTGGTTAAATGAATATTCCGATAAACCGGTTCGATTTATCGCCCGACTTTAAGGGGGGTGCTACAGATCCAACAAAGTGGCATCACGAGTGGGCAGGCCTTGTTTGATCTATAGGTGATAGATCAGAGAAGGAAACGGCAGATGCTCACGCTCGGTGCGGGAATTTGCTAACACACCAATCTGATTGAAAATCAAATCACCAATATTAATTTTATGGTCATGAGTGATGCACCATAAAAACTCAGCTTGGGTGGGGTTGAGAGTAGCATTGTGGGTAGTGGGAAACCAGTTGGAAATGCCTATCTTAAAACAAGACCGGATACAGCTAAGTCAGCTTAGAGACATGAAAAGCAGATTTCGGACCAGGTCATTTTTTCAACACTTTGGCAGTGAGAACAGAAGCCAGTGTGTCTTTCGAAACAGAGGGTTTGGAAGTAACCTCGTTTGGACATTTATAAAAGTCATTGATCAAAGCAGGAGTTACAGAATAAAAGGAACCCCTCACAAACACTTTCCCATACCCACGAGAACCCACAACAGAAAAACGATCAGAGAGATTGGCATAAAACTCAACAATGAGAGACTATTCATAGGGTTGTGCACTCACAATAGTGTCGAGCAACCCTTGGGATTTGAGAAGACGGAAAATCCCACACACAGGTAAAACAGCCCTAGACAAAACACGCTCAGGAGAACACACACGCTTACTCATACTATCCCAGTTTGCTTTAGCAAGAGCAGAATAAAAAAAGGGAAGAGAAACAGTTACCGGCAGAGAGTTGAGAGCCCACAGATGAATCAGAGGATTCAGAACGCAAGGGGTCATCCTCGGGAATGGGCTCAGAAGAAGAGGATTGATGACCCTCAGACTCGGAGTAAGGAATGGAGATAGATGGGCCTTCGAGTTTTCGATTAGAGCGACGGAGTTGAGCAGGGAACACAACGTTGCGGGTGGCAGTCTCTGGATCTGAGGGCAGATCCAAATCATCTTGTGGAGTTTCAGAAGGGCTATCACCTTCGAGATCAGCCACACATGCATCGCACATCACTTGTCTTGAGGCTCGGTGATGGTGACGCCACGGGAGTAGAGATGGGATCCAGATCTGTGGCATCTGGAACAGAAGGAACCTCCGCAACAATGGGGCGTACTTTCTTGGAGGATTTTCTGGACTTCTTCTCAGCAGGCGAGGCAGAGGGAGTGTGGCGTCGTTTCTTGGAACCCTCAGCAGATCGATTTTTGCCCATGGTGAACAGTGAACACAGAAAGAAAAAAGAGATAGAACGGCGGTGGAAGAGAGAGAAAGGTTGAAAAATAAAGTGAGAAGAAGAAACCCTAGAAAGGGCAGATATTTAAAGCATAAGAACCGAGAAACGAGGCAGAAAAAGAGAGGACTCTTCAAATACCCGATAATTTCAAATCAAAAGAAGATCCCACAAAATCCGTGACCAATAACAAAAGAGATATTCTCCACATGGAACATCAGAAAATTGAGGAGGCAGCTGACATGGCCATAGCCACGTGGCCAGAGACAACTAGGTAACCAAAAATATTCACAAAGCCCATATTTGAAAACAAATTTAAAAAAATCAAAAACAACCTTTTAAAAGGAAAAAAAATCACATCTTTTAAGGAAAATAAATTCAAGAAGATCACAAGATCAAAAGTCAGGGGCTTGGTTTTCATGGATTAATTTGATGAACTTAAAGAAAATCACAATAGAAGGCCACCGAGCAAGCTCTTGGATGCACGATATAACTATAACCCCATGACCATTCTCAAGAAACCATAAATTAGGTAAAATTTTAATAGGGTTATGAATGCATACGCGATTAGCACAACAATTCGATCGTGGACTTCAAGGAGAATTTCGCTAATATATGCTTGAATATCATCCCAATAATATTTTTTTTGTTTTTTTTTTTTTTTTTTTTGATATGATGTTCAAGCAAACATTAGTAGGGCAACTTTGTTAAGACTCCACATAGCTTTTAAATAAAAGTCAGGAATGCATATGCGGTAACATAATTCTTCCAATAGAGGTATGATCTTTGAGATTAATGGGGTCATAGACATTGACCACCCCCGATAGAGCGGGCAGCACACTTCTATTATGGCTTACTGTGGAAACAAGAAATTAATTCATAAAAACTAACACACAACAATTAGTCAAAATGAAACTCCCATCATTAATATTCCAAAAAAAATTATGTCACATTTGCAGGCGACACATATAATGTCCGATTAAAAATTCAAGTGCAATCCGGACATAAACACTAATTGCACTATCATAGAAAATTCAGTTTTGCACATGGCAAATTCCAAGAGCTTTACCCAATGAATCAAACCTAAGAAAATCATGAGGCTTTGTGAAAATATCAGCTAGTTGATTGTGTGTGGACACATAGTCTGTAGTCACACGTTTCTGCTCAACTGCCTAATGAAATGGTGTCGAAGATCTATGTGTTTGGTTCGAGAATGCTGGACAGGGTTTTTTGAGATATTTATAGCGCTTTCATTATCACAGAAGATATGCAGGAGTTTTTCATGAAAACCATAGTCAACTACCTGCAGCTATGTACTCAGACTCATGAAAACCATAGTTTTTCATGTAACATATGTTGCATCCAAAGAAGTTGAGTGCAGCAACTACCTGCAGCTATGTACTCAGACTCAGCAGTTGATAAAGAGATGCAGTTTTGTTTCTTACTGTACCAAGATACTAAGTTGTTACCCATGTAGAAACAGCCTCATGTAGTACTTTTTCTGTCATCCACATCTCCTGCCCAGTCAGCATGACTGTATCCTGCAAGGCAAGTGTTAGTATATTTTGAGTACCATATCCCTAGTTCTAGAGTTCCACTCACGTATCGTATAATGCGCTTGACTGCACTTAAGTGACTTTCTTTGGGATTTGACTGGTACCTAGCACATACTACTACACTGAAACAAATGTCAGGTCTACTAGCAGTAAGATAAAGTAAACTTCCAATCATACTCCTGTATAATGTGGGATCAACGTCTGTGCCATCACAGTCTCGTCCCAACTTTTCAGCAGAGCTCATTGGAGTTTTTAGAGGCTTCGCATTATCTAACCCAAATTTACTTACCAGATTCTTAACATATTTGCTTTGTGTGATGAAATTCCATCATTCTACTTTACCAGCAAACCAAGAAAATTTGTTAGCTCTCCAACCATACTCATTTCAAATTCTTTTGACATTTGAGAGATAAATTCATCTTTCTTGTGGTCAGAAGTAGATCCGAAGAAAATATCATCCACATAGATTTGAGCCAATAGGATTTCGTTTTTAAAGTTTTTGACAAATAAAGTTTTATCTACCCCACCTCTTCTATATCTTTTTTCAACTAAAAAAGTCGTAAGTCGCTCATACCAAACCCGAGGAGCTTGTTTGAGACCATATAGGGCCTTTTTAAGTTTATAAACAAGCTGAGGTTTGAGTGGATCTTGAAATCCCTTTGGTTGTTCGACATACACTTCTTCATTTAAAAGACCATTTAAAAAATCACTCTTAACATCCATTTGAAAAAGTTTAAACTTTAAAACACAAGCTACCGAGAGTAAAAGTCGTATTGACTCAAGTCGTGCTAACGGAGCGAATGTTTCATCGAATCTACTCCTTCAATTTGGGTGTATCCTTGAGCAACAAGACGAGCTTTGTTGTGAGTTATATTACCAAGTTCGTCCGTTTTGTTTTTTAATACCCATTTGGTACCTATAACATTTACCTGGTCAGGTCGTGGAACAAGTTCCCACACTTCATGTCGAGTGAACTGTTTAAATTCCTCTTGCATAGCATGTACCCAATATTCATCAAGAATCGCTTCTTTGATGTTTTTTGGTTCTATAGTGGAAGTATAGCAGACATACCTAACCATTTCTTAGTAATCAACTTTGGGCTTATTTCGAGTTTTCATACCTTCATAAATTTCTCCTATCACCTGTGCAGAAGGATGATTTTTTACAACTCGTTTTGATGGCCTTTTTCCTTCTTCTGTGCTTTCCTTCGCTGCCGTCACATCTTCTGTGCTGACTTCTGGAGTTTGTACTGGTACAACGGTTTTTCCAGGTCTAGAGTCTTCATCATCCATTCCTGCAGATAAAACTTCATTAAAGCTTACATTTATGGATTCCATGACAGTCATTGTACGTTCATTATAAACGCGATAAGCCCTGCTCTTCAGAGAGTAACCAAGAAACGTACATTTATCTCCTCTTGCAGAGAACTTACCGAGTTGTTCTCTATCATTCAAGATGTAACATTCACAACCAAAGACATGAAAGTAACTTAATTTGGGTTTCTTACCTTTCCATACTTCATATGGAGTTTTCTTGGTACCTAGTCTGAGATGTACACGGTTTATGGTGTAACAAGCAGTGCTCATAGCTTCAGCCCAGAACTTTGTGGCCACTCTTGCTGAGATAAGCATTATGCGAGTCATTTCTTGGAGAGTTATGTTCTTTCTTTCTACCACACCATTCTGCTGTGGTGTCTTTGGTACTAAGAATTCATGTGAGATACCATGTTTATCACAAAATTTTGTGAATGAGGAGTTTTCAAACTCTCTTCCTTGATCGCTTCGAATTCTTCCAATATTGTTGAACTTTTCAATTCGCCATTTTTCTCACAGAGTTTTGAACTCATAAAAGGTCTCTGACTTTTCCCTAATGAAACGTACCCAAGTGAACCTTGAGAAATCATCAACACAAACTAATACATACCTTTTTCCACCAATGCTCTCAGTCTGCATTGGCCCCATTAAATCCATGTGAATGAGTTCCAAGGTCCTGCTAGTCCCTGCATAACCTGTGTTCTTGTGAGATTTTCGTACTTGTTTCCCCAATGGACAATCACCACATGAATCTGGTGTGTCAGACTTCAGTTGTGGTACTCCTTTCACACAGCCTGCATTAACAAGATGGATTAGATCGCGAAAATTTAGGTGACCTAGTTTTCGATGCCACAGATCAGTGAGATCAGAAGAAGTGTGATGACATTGATCCGATTGATCAATCTGATCAATTTTGTAGCAATTATCTGATGATCTGTATCCAATTAGAACACAATTTTTGCTTTCATCAAATACTTCACACTTACGCTTTGTGAACAATACTGAGTCGTATAGGTCACACACTTGACTTACACTCAGAAAATTTGATTTCAAACCTTCCACATACAGAACATTTTTCAGGTTTGGCAGTCCTCCAACACTCAAGTCACATTTTCCTTTTACGTAAGCCTTATTTCCATCTCGAAAAGTAACCTGTCCACTAGACATGTTATGCAAATTTGACAAGAAATTCCTTTCACCTGTCATGTGTTTGGAGCATCCACTATCAAAATATCAAGAGTTAGTAGCACATGCATTTAAAGATAAAATAGCTGACCAGCAGTTAGTACTATCCTTTGTCATCCATTTTTTATAAGAGTTTTTTCTTTGGGAGTAACTATCCCACGCAGCGGAATTGGATGGCTGATATGATAACTGTTTATTTATCAGTTTCCATCTTTTAAAGCATTTAAGCCTCACATCCCCTACTTTGTGCCAGAAGTGACAGATATGAATAAATTTAGTAGGATGGGTTTGGGAAGTCACATGCGGAGATGTGGGATTGACGAATCTAATTTTCTGGTTTGAACCAGTGTTAGCATTAGATTGTCCACCAGTATAACCTAGACCAATTCTCTTGGGATTAGAAGGATGAGCATTTATGATTTCATCTAATCTATTAGAGGGAAGAAATGCAGTGCGATTTAACTTACTGACAGAAGCCTCAAATATTGTGGTAACAGGTGGTGAAATATCTTGGTGATCATCCGCATGTATTTTTGGAAAAAGATTTTTCCTGATTCTTTTTGCTCTTTCACCATCATAGTCCTGCCAATACTTCAACAGATCTTTGAGATTGTCGATGTCTCTCTGTGCGAAGTCCTGTTCCACTTCAAAGACTTCAATCTCCATCTCAAGTTCATTGATTCTGTCATTCATCTTTGTTACAACAGCTTTGTTCTCTTCCTCTGGTTCTTTGATTCTTTTTTTCAAGAGTTTATTTTCACTACTGACTTCATGACATTGCTTTAGGAGATCATCCAATTGTTGTTGAATTTGTTGGATAGAATCTTCACCTTCATCTTCTGATTCGTCATTCCCTGTGGACAGAAAAGGTATATTTATTATTTCGTGATTCTCATTTTTTGAGTGACATACCTGAGATATGGTGGTTCTGTGCATATGATGTCTTCGACTGTGTCTTCTGTGATTCTGCATGTTCCACATAAATCATTGTTTGTATCATCGTCACTAGCTTCACTCTCATCATCAGAATCTGAGTTGTCATCACCCCAGGTTGTGGCAAGTGAATTTCCTTGTTTTTTCAGAGTGTTAGCACATTTTGCCTGTATATGACCATAACCATGGCACTCTCTACATCGAATTTCCTTCTTGACTTCTGGATTATCTGTAGAGGTCCTGGGTTTTCTCTCAGAGTTTGTAGGATGTCCATTCATTTTCATGAACTTTCCGAAGTTTTTTGCTATTAAGGACATGGATTTTGTGAGCTTGACTTCAAGTGCTGTCATAGGAACGGTAGACACAGATGTTGTGGTGTCCGATACAGTTTGCAGAGCAATTTTTCTCTCTTTGTCCATTCTGCTGATGTTCAACTTGTTTTGAAAAGTTTGTAGATTTCCAATTAGATCTTCAAGTCGCAATGAGTCCACATCACTGGCTTCCTCTATAGCAGTGATCTTGTATGCGAATTGATCTGGCATAGATCTGAGTACTTTTCGTACAAGTTTAACTTCCGGATAAGTTTCACTGAGGCCATGAGCTTCATTTGATATGTCACGTAATTTGGAGTTAAATTCGCTCACGGTCTCATTATCTTCAATTCGAAGATCCTCAAACCGGGTGGCAAGCATTTGAAGTTTGGATAGTCTAACTGAAGCAGTTCCCTCTTAAGATGTTTGGAGTTTTTCCCATGCTTCTTTAGCACACTCACACGCAGAGATTATCTTGAATTGATTGATATCAATTCCATTGAATATAGCATTCAAGGCTTTGGAATTCATATTTGCTGCAATTTGTTCGGCTTTTCTCCAGTCTTTCTCATGCTTCTCAGTTTCAATCCATTTTCATCTGTGGCAACGGGTCGCTTCCATCCAGTCAACACTGTTCGCCATGCGTCTTCATCCATTGATTTTATGAACATCTTCATCTTTGTCTTCCAATAGGAGTAGTTGGTTCCCGTGAGCAGTGGTGGGCGAGTAGTGGAACCTCCTTCCATGTGAGAACTCATAGTACCTATGAACAATAAATGGCAAATAAATCAAATTCCCAAAATCACACACTATGTATATCTAGTGAGAGGCTCTTGATGCCAATTGTTGATTTATATGCCTATAAATTCAGTAATTCCAAGTTGTAACAGTTTGTTTAGTTGGAACAAGGTTTTAATTACAACTGTAATTCTTGTGTTAACACAGTTATATTCTACTAAAGCAAATAAACAGAACACAAGAATTAATGTGGTTCAGACACAATTGTGCCCTACATCCACGTGGACCTGCATACACGATTTCACTAGTTCAGATTTATAATGTACATTAATAGGACTTAATAAAAACACTAAAGACTCCCTCTTTATGTAATATGCCATTCTTTGACACAACTCGAACTTCGTGTCTCTTCCAACAGCAGCTCCACACCGCGTGCCTAGAACTCCTTTCTGGCCTGAACTCCCTTCAGTAACGCGGTTGATCTCTCTAGAGATCTATACAGAAGATATGTATAAGTTGACACATCCAACAATGGCACAGTTCTGTTCCGCAGGACGTTTCAGCGATTCTTCAAAGCTATGGAGTGATTTTTCTTCCAAAAAAAGTGTCACGGTCTTTGTGAGACGAGGAGCCTTATATAGGCATGAGTTCGGCCTCCAAAGACCTACCTTCCAAAGGAACCGAAATCAATATCTAGTTCTAATCTAGATAATTATAAAAGATTCCTAACAAGAGTAAAGTACAGGGAAATAAATCTAAGTCCTAAAGAATTACAAAGGTATGACTCTAAATTTCCAAAATAAACATGGGAACAAATCTTTTGTCAATCTTTACTTCCCAAGTGTAACGGATTTCTTTATTGGTAGAAATCTGGCGCCAATATATATATATATATATATATATATATATATATATATATATATATTATTATTATCTTTATATATAAAAGAAAGGTTTTGCCCCGAAACCCTAATCCCATTTTTGTGACACATTTGTAACCCTAGGGGTAAATCTTTATATATAAAAGAAAGGTTTTGCCCCGAAACCCTAATCCCATTTTTGTGACATATTTGTAACCCTAGGGGTAAATTTGTAATAAAAAAAATTGACTTCCTAAATTTTCTTCCGTTCTTTATATATAAAAGAAAGGTTTTAGGTTTCGCCCCGAAACCCTAATCCCATTTTTGTGAAATATTTGTAACCCTAGGGGTAAGTTTGTAATAAAAAAAATTGACTTCCCAAAATTTCTTCCGTTATTTATATATAAAAGAAAGGTTTTGCCCCGAAACTCTAATCCCATTTTTGTGAAATATTTGTAACCTTCGGAGTAAATTTGTAATAAAAAAAATTGACTTCCTAAATTTTCTTCCGTGTTTATTGAATAATTGCACACAAAAAAATACGTTGACCTTTTTTTCTGGCCCACTCTCTATAAAACTGCCCACTGCTTTCTAAGGGTAATTGGCACTTTGCACCCTTGAATTACATATCATTGGCACTTTGCACCCTTAAATTGAAAAAATGGCAGAATGCACCCTTCAATTGCAATTTATTTGGCACTTTGCACCCTCTTCACCTTTTTTGGCTACAAAGCGGTTACCTGTTTGTGGAATATTTGTATTTCTTTTAATTTTTTTTTCAGAAATTTAAAAATTTCTCATGATCTGATAACAATGGCTCATCATTGTACTCATGTTCTCAATTCAATCACCCTTTTTTCACGACAAATACAGTAAAATAATTTAAAGTAGAACCAAGGTACATTCAACAAGCAAAGAAGCAAGAGGGAAGCTTTGCTATTCATTTTATAGTCTATTTCAAAACATAAGGCAGACACAAATAGAGCAGAAGAGGCTCTAACTGTAGCTCTCAATGGCGCCAAAAGTGAAAAACATAATCTCCAAATTGACGAGCAAAACACCATTGTAGAAGGCGCATAGAGATTCAATCAACGAGCAACCAATCTAAATAAACGTAGATCTGTTTAACGAGCAATACACCATGGATTTTCGAAGTTCCGGCTGCGGTCGCACCAGAATAACGCGCTTCACTTTCTCCGACTAGGTCCTCTGAAACCTCTCTATTTGCCTCGTTGCCTTCTCTACAGCCGTCGCGACGTCGTCGGATTCAGAAACCGCCTCCGCCTCCTCCGCGCGCACCACAATCTGCTTTTCATCATCGCCACCGTACCGCCGCTGTTGGATGGTTTAGAAGCCGCCACGCCTACCATATCCAACGGCGGAGCAAAACAGGCTCTCTTTGATGAACCGTCTCACTAAATCTCATGTAATCGTCGTAGAAATCGCCGCCAACGCCGACGGAGAGGTTGCCGTTGTTTTGGCGGCAGAGCACAAACAACAACCTGATGATGGAGTTGCCAAACAGGAACACAAAGTGGTGGTTGAAGGCGTAATGGGAGAACTCAAAATAAAACTGGCCGGAAGGAGGGCCGGTGAGCTCTAACACCACCGAAACTCCGCAAACCCACCACAACTTGGCAACTCCATTTCCACGAAGGCGATTGAACGTGGCCGTTGTAAGAAACCTGCCACAACCCGTCACTATGAATGATCGTGAGAATGAACGGAGTAATAAGGAGACTAAACACTATTGGAGAGATAAGGATGAATATTCTCACGATCTAATCACAATTAGCGGAGAGAAGTTGGGTGATATTGGAGTTCCAACGACAATGAGTTTAAACCAAGATGATAATCCAAAAGAGAGTCCAAATGTGTAAGGTAGTTCAACAAACCCAAAATATTAGAGATTCCTACGTAGAGCACTTTTACCGTATTAACTAGAATTATATTTTGTGGGATTTATCTTTATCTTGTTAATCACCACAAAGTCTATATAAGAGACCACCACTTGTAACTAGTGTTCACGTGAGTTTTAATATAAAAAAACAGAAGAGAATATCTTCTTTCTTCTTCATGTTTGGATACTGTATTTTCTTTATGGTATCAGAGCCATTGTGAACACTAGCCAATTCATAACATCTCGTCTCCTTTTTTATTGATTTTTTTTTTCCTTCTTCCCACCATGACTACTCTCTCTCTCTCAATGTTAGCAACTTCGTAACTCTTAGACTCACCCCAAACAATTATCCCTTGTGGCGTGAGCAAGCACTGACGCTTGCCGAAAGTCAAGACATGGTCGGACATCTAACGAATGAAGATCCTGCGCCAATCAAATACACAACATCCTCAGAAAATTCAACTCCAAAATTAACAGATAGCTTTATAGTATGGCGAAAGTCGGATCATCTTCTTCGAGGATGGATCATCGGAACATTATTGGAAGAAACTCTCGGGATTGTTGTTGGTCTCGACACAGCCCATGCTGTTTGGGAGGCTCTCAAGAATGCATACGCACAAGATTCACAATAACGTGAATTTACACTTCGACAACAACTCACTTATCTTAGAAAGGAAGATAATACGACAATTACAGAATACATCCGTACTTTCAAAGGCCTATGTTGAATTTGAATGCCTATGGAAATCGACTCATCTGTTGAGACAGACTACATGTTACGACATTAGGTGACGTAACAGAATTGTTGTGTTGTCACAGTAATAAATCTACGAAAAGCAGAATAAAGAACACAACAATTTAATGTGGTTCAGATACAAACGTACCCTACATCTTCGAGGACTTGCAAAACTAGTTCAGATTTATGTGTACATTAATAGGACTTAATAAAACACTAAAGACTCCCTCTTTATGTGATACGCCGTTCTTGCACACGACTCGAACTTGTTGATAATCAAAGCAATTCCTCCTCCGCACTCTTGGACTTCCTCCAATGTTGAACTTCCTTCAAACGGCGGATCGACCTCTCCCGAGATCTCTTAAGCACTTCTCCCGAAACGCCGATCTTCTTTATGGCCTGGTAGAAGAAACCTGTTTTGTTGCCACACCTGACGTGCAGACAGGGCTGCAGCACGGGCTGCACCCTTCAAAGCCTTTATGCTGGGATTTTTCTTATTAAAGCTCCGTCGGACTCATATGAGGTTGAGGGCCTTATATAGGCACGAAATCTCCACCCTAAACCTAACTTGGGCCCTAAGAAATCGATTTAACTAGGTAATAGAATCCTAGTCGATTTCTACTTCTATTCTAGATAAATACAAAAGATACCTAACTAGAATACAATACAAGGAAATAAATCTAAGTCCTAATAAAAATATTACAAGAATAGGACTCTAATTAATTCCAAAATAAACATGGAAAACAAATCTTTGCCAATCTTTAATTTCCACATATGGCGATTTTCACAAACGGAAATTTGGTGCCAACAATCTCCCCCTTTGGCATAGATTGGTTAGAATCCATGTTTAACAAGAACTCCCCCTACAGATGAGATTTACTCCCCCTGCAACAAAGATATCACTTTTCTTCACCCGTCTTGGTCTTCTATCAGAGTGTCCCATCACGGGGCACGTTACAACGCAGCGGAATTAGGTGAATGCCGTGACAGACTTCCGTCTCAACCTTCCTTGTGAACACACATCATCCAATAAGCAAAACAAACAAATCAAAACCAAAAATCAGACACTAAGTATATCTAGTGACCCGCTCTGATGCCAATTGTTGAATTTTGAATGCCTATGGAAATCGACTCATCTGTTGAGACAGACTACATGTTACGACATTAGGTGACATAACAGAATTGTTGTGTTGTCACAGTAATAAATCTACGAAAAGCAGAATAAAGAACACAACAATTTAATGTGGTTCGGATACAAACGTACCCTACATCCACGAGGACTTGCAAAACTAGTTCAGATTTATGTGTACATTAATAGGACTTAATAAAACACTAGAGACTCCCTATTTATGTGATACGCCGTTCTTGCACACGACTCGAACTTGTTGATAATCAAAGCAATTCCTCCTCCGCACTCTTGGACTTCCTCCAATGTTGAACTTCCTTCAAACGGCGGATCGACCTCTCCCGAGATCTTTTAAGCACTTCTCCCGAAACGCCGATCTTCTTTATGGCCTGGTAGAAGAAACCTGTTTTGTTGCCACACCTGACGTGCAGACAGGGCTGCAGCACGGGCTGCACCCTTCAAAGCCTTTATGCTGGGATTTTTCTTATTAAAGCTCCGTCGGACTCATATGAGGTTGAGGGCCTTATATAGGCACGAAATCTCCACCCTAAACCTAACTTGGGCCCTAAGAAATCGATTTAACTAGGTAATAGAATCCTAGTCGATTTCTACTTCTATTCTAGATAAATACAAAAGATACCTAACTAGAATACAATACATGGAAATAAATCTAAGTCCTAATAAAAATATTACAAGAATAGGACTCTAATTAATTCCAAAATAAACATGGAAAACAAATCTTTGCCAATCTTTAATTTCCACATATGGCGATTTTCACAAACGGAAATTTGGTGCCAACAGCCTATGTGACAATTTGTCCGCCATTGGCAAGCCTGTACCAGACCAAGAAAAAATAGTATGCCTCCTCACCAGTCTTGGCCCTCAATACGAGACATTCACAACAACCATGTTGAAGCCACCCAGACCATCATATTCTGAGTTAATTTCTCAACTCCAAAACTTCGATCAAAGGCGTAGTTGGTTCTCTAATCACACAGATGTATCACCTCCTTCCATCACTCACCAAATGGCCTTCTATGGACAACAACGCCCACAATCGAATTTTTCAGGCCATCGAAAATCATCCCAAAGGTTCACTTCTAATGGTCGTGGATTTCAAGCTCAGCAACAAAGAGAGCTCTCGCCTGCAGACTCACAACGTCGACCCGCACCACCTGGTGAGCGCCGCATGACACCTGCTGAACGAGAAAAATATCGTAATCAACAATGTCAATATTGTGGAATGGTGGGTCACATTGCCAAGATCTGCTGGTGGTTGCCCAAAAAATTTGTCCATCAAGATGAGATTCCACAAGCACTTGCAGCACTTATCCTAGACACCACCATCACCGACACCGAATGGACAATGGACACCGGGGCTTCCAATCATATGACAGGTAAGCCAGGTATGTTATCGAATATTCGTAAATATACCAATAGTGACTATGTGTTAATTGGAGATGGATCTTCTATGCCAATCGTTGCAATTGGACATTCTTGCATAAAGCAAAAAATGTCTGCCTTACTTCTAAACGATGTTCTATTGGTTCCAAATTTAACAAAAAATCTACTTTCAGTTGGTCAGCTAACCAAACAATTCCCTGTTAATTGTGAATTTTCTAACGTGGATTTTTGTGTTAAGAAACGAGAAACAGGTCAAACAATGATAAAAGGGAGACGGAAGGGTGATCTCTATGTCCTACCAACATCAGCCGAATTATATTTCTCGCATCGGTTCAAATCAGGAAATGCAGAAGTTTGACATCAACGCTTAGGCCACCCTCAATTTTTCGCTTTACAAATGTTAAAAAATAAGAGTGTTATTAATGTCGTCGGTACAACAAAATCGCAACACCTCTGTGATAGTTGTCAATTAGGAAAACTCAGTCGTTTACCTTTCTTTGCTTCAGAACATTCAAGTACTAGTATCTTTAAAACGATTCATTGTGATTTATGGGGACCTGCTCCTATTTTGTCCTTGGAAAAATTCAAGTATTATGCTTGTTTCGTTGATGATTTCTCTATATATACTTGGATTATTCCCTTGCGCAATAAATCTGATTTTTTTAATGCATATATAGTTTTTGAAAAATATTTTGCAAGAAAGTTCAATCGGCAAATAAAAAAGTTTCATTCAGATGGAGGTGGTGAGTTCATCAATTCAAAACTATCGACCCATTTTGTTTCGACAGGTATAGTTCAGAAGGTATCGCCACCATATACACTTCAACAAAATGGCATAGTTGAAAGGCGTCATAGGACTATCCGAGAATTAGGAATGACTATGCTATTTCATTGTGGTGCACCTTTATCTCTATGGGTAGAAGCCTTCACTACGGCAGTTTATCTTATGAATCGTCTACCATCATCCACTATAAAATTCGAGACCCCATATTTTATATTGCATGGCACACATCCAAATTATTCCGCTCTTAGAGTATTTGGTTCTAAATGTTTTCCTTACACTTGGGATACACGAAAGCACAAATTTGATCCAAAAACACTTTTATGTGTATTTACAGGTTACAGTGAGAAACATAAGGCTTATAAGTGTTACCATCCACCAAGTAAAAAACTCTTTATTTCTCGACACGTGGTATTTGATGAGTCTGTTTTTCCATATAAACCAATACAAAAATCTTGCTTGGTGGAGAATCAACCACAAGTAACTGATATTTTCGATTCTTGGTTACCAGCTACTAACACATCTTTTTATACAGGTACGACTTTGAACTCTTGTACAGCTCCATGTCAAAGCCCCTTACCGGAAATTGACACTTACCGCTCGCAGAGTCACTCTCAAACTCCGACATCTACTGAGTGGTCGGAACAACGTTGTACGATGGAGTCACAAACTACTGAAGAGAATTTAGTAGATGACTTTCACCAGGCCCTTCCTAATACTGATTCATGTAACAATACCTCATTACGCGAGTCTCTCGAGTCCCATGAGTCTCCCGAATTTCACGAGCTAGCTCAAGAATTATCTCCAATTACCGTCACCAAAAATGTCCAGCCTCCCACTCATAATCTTGAATCTTCTCCCACTCATAGCCCTGAACCTCCACCAACATTAGTTCACTCCATGGTGACTCGATCTAAGATCGGAGTCGTCAAACCAAATCCAAAATATGCCTTAACCATTAGCTGATGCCCTACTGTACCTCGTGAGCCTCATAATATTAAAAATGCATTAGCACATTCTGGTTGGAGAGCTGCCATGGAAGAGGAGCTAGACGCTCTACGCAAAAACAATACCTGGAAATTGGTTCCTCGCGCACCAGACATGCATATTATTGGCTCTAAATGGGTGTTTAAGTCGAAACTCAAACCAGACGGTTCACTTGATCGCCTCAAAGCTCGCTTAGTTGCAAAAGGATATCACCAAGTTGATGGAGTGGACTATACCAAAACATTTTCTCCAGTAATCAAACCAGGAACTATACGCATGATAATTACCATCGCCATTGTTCACAAGTGGTCCATTCGTCAATTAGACGTAAAAAATGTGTTCTTACATGGTTTGATTTCTGAAGAAATATATATGCAACAACCACCAGGAATGGGGGATCCCCAATACCCGACACACGTTTGTAAACTTCAAAAATCTCTTTACGGGCTAAAACAAGCACCTCGGGCTTGGTTCGATCGTTTTAGCATTTTTCTTCTTAAATATGGATTTTTCTGTAGTCTAGCTGATCCTTCGCTGTTTATACTTCACTCTGATTATGGCTCACTAATTTTACTTCTTTATGTAGACGACATGCTGCTCACTGGGTCAAACTCAAGGCTTTTTTCCAATTTTATAAAGTTGCTCAGTAGTGAGTTTGCAATGAAAGATTTGGGGCCCATTCACCATTTTCTTGGAATGGAAATAACTACGACACTGAGTGGTCTTCATTTATCTCAGACACATTATGCATTGAAAATACTTGAACGCTCCAATATGGTTGACTGTAAACCGATTAGTACGCCTCTCGAGGTCAAAACTAAATCAACTTCCAATGCTAGTCTCTTGGAAGACCCAAGTTACTATCGTGGAATTGTTGGAGCTTTACAGTATCTTACACTCACTCGCCCTGATCTTTCATTTAGCGTCAATTATTTATCTCAGTTCATGCATGCTCCATAACTAACACATTTAAAAATGGTTCGACGTGTTTTACGATATGTCAAAGGAACAATTGAAATGGGCTTAAGTTTCACTTCCCAAACTACACTTGATCTTTTCGCCTTTTCTGATGCAGATTGGGCAGGCTGTCCTACAACAAGACGATCCTGGTGTGCAAAAAAAACAACACACAATTTCTCGATCGAGCACAGAAGCGGAATATCGTGCAATGGCTAACACCACGGCTGAACTCACTTGGTTGTCTTTCATTCTTAAAGATCTTCGCATTACTATACCATCTTTGCCCATCCTATATTGCGACAACATTAGTGCTCTTCATATGACAGTGAATCCTGTATTCCATGCACGTAGTAAACATATCAAGTTGGATTATCATTTTGTCCGTGAACGATTTGCACGTCTACAATTTTACCAAACCAATGTCAAAAGCATGTCTACAATTTTTCTGCAACAAACTTTGCCTCCAGCCCCGACAAAGTTTGCGGGAGGGTGTAAGAAACCTGCCACAACCCGTCACTATGAATGATCGTGAGAATGAACGGAGTCATAAGGAGACTAAACACTATTGGAGAGATAAGGATGAATATTCTCACGATCTAATCACAATTAGCGGAGAGAAGTTGGGTGATAGTGGAGTTCCAACGACAATGAGTTTAAACCAAGATGATAATCCAAAGAGAGTCCAAATGTGTAAGGTAGTTCAACAAACCCAAAATATTAGAGATTCCTACGTAGAGAACTTTTACCGTATTAACTAGAATTATATTTTGTGGGATTTATCTTTATCTTGTTAATCACCACAAAGTTTATATAAGAGACCACCACTTGTAACTAGTGTTCACGTGAGTTTTAATATAAAAAAACATAAGAGAATATCTTCTTTCTTCTTCATGTTTGGATACTGTATTTTCTTTAGCCGTAGCCTTCTCCTTCTCAAACGTAACCTCACGTTATTAAACACTCCCACTCCATATTTCAGATTTCAGACTGCTTTTCTCCAACTTGGACAACAAGTTACTTACATAGTTGAAGCAGTTTGGATTTTTTCTTTAATTCGGAAAAGAATTTTTGCAAGAGTGGAAACATAGCGCGATAAAAGGGAGGAGGAGATCAATCAAAGATAAACAAAATTGCCGGGAGAAAATGAAAGGGTTAAGGAAAGAAAATGGAGAACATGTGTAAAATCATGAATCAGATTATTAGATGATGAACCATTTTTTAATTTCTGAAAAAATAAAAGAAAGACCAAATATACACCTCTTCAAATCCCAAAAACAGGTAACCAGTCAATTTTATAGCTAAAATGTGAATGAGGGTGCAAAGTGCCAAATAAATTGCAATTGTAGGGTGCATTCTGCTATTTTTTTAATTTAAGGGTGTAAAGTGCCAATAACATGTAATTCAAGGGTGCAAAGTGCCAATTACCCGCTTTCTAACTGCAAAACTTCTTAAAGTTTAGAAGCTTCTTTCTCAACTTCTCCCTCAACTTCTCATTAGTTTCTTCTTTATTTGTATATAACTGCATTTCCTTTGACCACTCGCCTCCAACATGAAAAAACCTCTTTTTTTCCGCAACAATGAAAAAAATCGAAAACTCAGAAGCAACCCCATCCACCCAGCAAGAAGAATTCGAGAAGGTCTGCAATTAATTCGAGGCCATTGATCTTTGCCTATGATTTGTACAACAACGATATGAACAAAAAGATCACCGCCAGTGAGTCGCAGAAAAAAAGTTGTATAATTTAATTTATTCTTGCAATCTAACAACTCTTCTTATAATTTAATTTTCATTTTTTTGGGCCGACCAAATGTATAGAATCATCGGTGATTTTAATTTTCAATTACACTTTCGTTTTTATTCTCGACGAAGCTTCGAATTTGTTTCTTTAACCTCTCATGTGTCTTCATCTCTTTATCTGAAGTATCCTAAGGTAATCTCAGTTTTTCACTTCAACTTCAGTTTATTTATTTGTGCATATTGTCATATAATATAATTGATGACATTTGTTTCGCAGATATTTTGATTCTTCATACTGCCATTCTTTTGCCATCTCTGATAGAGAACTAAAGGAGCTTGAAGCTAAAAAATTCCTAAGTTGTGATTTTCTATGCGAATTTCACCTGTAGGTTTGTGCATAATAAAAAATTTCCTTGGAATATATGTTGGTAACAAACTATTTTTCGGCCTTATTGCCACCAGTATGCCTGCAACCGTCTTTGGAATATACATCGAATCGATTTTTACCACCAACATTAAGAATTTCACAGATGGATTATAACGATCCTTGGCACACACACACTCACATTTCAGTTTTATTACAGTCAGTTTATTTATGCTACATGGTTACCACACCTCGCGATTTTAATAAATATTCATTTTTGATTCATCTCTTGGGCAAATTTATTTTCTGTTTATTACTTTCTGAGTTGTTTCTCTACGTACTTATGCCAATGATTTTTTGTTTGCTGACCATTTTTTGCTTAATTGAAGGTTGTTCGAAATATTTAAGAAATTCATAACATGTCGTCTAATGATGATCTTTACTTGCAATGATTACAAATTCAATTGCGACAGTGATATATGAAATTACATCACATATGCTCTTCTACACACCATATCTCTTAACCGTGCAATTAGGTTGGTAGTTTCGACATTATTTAATATCAGGACATGCTTAATTGTTATTTGTCTTTGACATATAATGTTTTATTTACATGCATGTTCTAAATGTTGAAATCTTTTGCAGCAACACTCTTCGTTTCAGCATATATGCAGAGTTAATGAGTTCTCAAGGGGAGCATCGATTTATAGGGGTCTGACAGGGTTTGAACTCTCTAGCTAATAACAACTTATTCTTTAATGACATCAAATTTCATCCCAACTTTCGGCTCCGGATTCATAAAGATTTATGAGAGATTTCATCAATGTTGACTTCTGCAAGTACAGTGTCTAAATTTTGCTTTTTATTTAGTACAACTCAGGCCCCTGTTTCATCTTCTCTGTTAATAATCTTTCATAGAACATCTATTGTAGTCCATCAATTAAGCTCTCGGTCAAAATCACGGGCTCAACAAATATGAGTTTGTAGATGCTACGCCCGCTAAAATACATAGGGTGTTCATTCACTATTGATCTACACATAATGACACATATTATGTTTATATGTTGTTAGTCGGTAGTAGGGCTGTCCGTGGGTTGGGGTTCATTGATTACCGGTCACTAAACCAACCTGACCCAACTCACCGACTTTGGTAAATATTGAAAACCGTTTTCGACCCAACTTAGATGGATTGGATGTTAGTTGACATCCAACTTTATGGGTTGGTTGATAGTTCAACCACATATATTTAATTTTTTTTCTTATAATATTTTGTTACAACAATATTATGTTCTCACAACTAAACTTATTACTATATTAGATTAGTGATGGTTGCTGGAATTGTAAAAATGTGGGAAGTGACGACAATTCTGAATTACTATCTCTTTTTATTAGTCAAGCCTACAAAAAAAAATACAGAATAGAATAAAATATTAGAGATTTTAATAAAATTAATAAATAATGAATAAAGTTGGTCAGTCGATATTATCCGACCAACCAACTTTTTAGCATATTATATAAACTATTAAATGCCCAATTATATATGGGTTGGTTGAAATGTTCGACCCAACTTGAATGGGTTGGTTAATGGTTGATTACCAACACAAAAATATGGGTTGAAAATAGGTTGGTTGGTGGCTCAAACCGGCCCGTGGACAGCCCTAGTCGGTAGTATTTATACAGATCTATAATGCAAAATCACCTGATACTTTTCATCAAGTGTAGCATCTAATAGACCTTGAAATAGTGAGGTACCTTGTATAAATCCACCATAAATATAAAGACAACATTAATGTATAGAAATATTAAATGTACAAAAAATGTTGTTGAGAGTAGTGAAAATGAGCACTGTAAGAAGAAAGATTATCGAATTGAAAAATGAAAAAAAAAAAAATTACCAGAGAGATCGAGTTAATGTTTCACCGAAGAATATGTTTGTTATTCGATATGTATGATATTTATGTCGACAATAAGGATGAAACATTAATCACTGCGTTAATTAAGAATGTGTTGTCTTACTTATGGCAGACTCATTGCCCAAGATATAATAAGCAATGTCCCGAGTTTTGGGGCCATAATCGCATCCCTCAATTTTCAATCCTCCGTAATTTTTATTTATTTATTTTTGTTTTCGAAAAATCCTTCTAAATCGCATGTGCAACGCGTGTGTATCCAATACCGGCGATTTAAGCCTGAAAATGGGCAATGTGGCACAATTTATTAAGCTAGGCTGGGATCAAAGTTTTTTTTTTTTTTTCTTTTTTTGAGGTTGTAATCCGCAAAAACAAGCAAAGTTTAGGAGAGAGAGAGAGAGTTTTTTCGAACTTTTTTGGGTCCCAAGTCCCAAGACATACATGTTTTTTTGTTTATAAATGATGAAGAACGTGATCATACAAAATCATACCAATCCACATGAAAATTTCCAGGCTTTTAATGATGTTAACTTCCATTGCACATTTGCACTAATACTCAAATACACTATATGGTTTTATGATCCTAGGCTGCAGTGCATCACTATATATATATATATATATATATATATATATATATATATATATATATATATATATATATATATATATATGTTTGTCTTAGTGTGTATATATGTACAGTTTTTGACATCAACCGGCCGACCAAAAAACATTCATTGACTTGAAAAGATGATTCCCTTTTTCAATTCCTAGGATTCATTCATATGTTTGCCATATATATATATATATATATATATATATATATATATATATATATATATATATATATATATATATATACTTTTATTATGTCGATTTTTACAAGACAAATGCTTCAGCTATATTTTCTTGAATAAGACAGCATAGCTTTTCATTACATTCCATACAAGTATATATATTGCTCTTGTTTTTCTTGTTCTCTCTGCTGCTTTTCTTGGCTGCCTTTCAAATTCATCAATGGAATAATTCTGGTAATTAATATATACCTTCTTTTTTTTAAATTTATTTTTACATCTTTTACGACAATCAGTGCATATATATAGTTTGCTCAACGCGTAGAGCTTCTTAATCCAACGGTAGAAATTAAAGAAAGGGCTTCGATCGAAAATACTATTTTCCATTTCTTAACAACTTTACAGTTTGAATATATGCATGCTCTTCAAGTTTCACTAAATCTCCTTCTGAAACGCATTTTCGTCGTTTTTTAGAATTGAATATATATATAAATATATATATATTGAGTCTTATTCTCATGTGACCTCTTGTTCTATAACATTAACCTTTCATATTGTGCGAAAAAACCCTAGCTTGTATATATAAGTATGCATTTTCGATTTCAATCTGATATTTCATCTCTCATATAATCATTTTATATATGTATATCTATGTATATGTCTATATATGTATATATATATATATATATATATATATATATATATATATATATATATATATATATAATGTGAAATAACTACTAAGCTAAATACAGTATGCAAAGGTAACACAAAAAATAAATTAGAAAATTTGTAAATGATATATAATATGTTCTTAGACGTTGCTCGAGTATATATACTCATCGCTTAGAATGTTTACTTGAGAAAAAAATATATATGTATGATAGCTAGGTTTAGTTATTAGTTATTATAAGTACTAGAGGTTTACTTATGTGTAAAGAAAGGAGAAGAAAACTTTAGCATAAAGTCTTTTGAGAACAATATATATATTTGTACCATACAAGAAGCTAACATATATACATGCATTAATGCCCGCGGCCGTATAGCCTGGCCTTCAAAGGGACGTCTATTTTGCCTTTTTCGCGACGATTAACAGCCAAGCAAGATCGAAGTTGCGATCACTCAAATTGGTTATTTACAAAAATGCCACCATTAATATTATATATAACCAGGTGATCGATCAACAAGCTACTATATAAATATATGCTTTTTCTGCTGGAAACAAGCCATGTATACAGAAAAAAGTTGTAACCGAGCTAAATGAATTAAATTAGGGGGGAAAAAAAACCAAAAAGACCTATTTAAATATTCTTATCACCAAAAAATCCTAAAAATTATTATTGTATCTAAAAAGTCCTAAAATCAAAATATTAATACTAATCTATCTAATTAGTCATTTTTAAATAACATATTAAAATATTTTATTCAGTGGACTATGTAAATTATCCTTCAATATAAATATAATTAATCCTCTTCCAACTTTATATTAATCGTCACTTTGGACGAAAAATATGTAATAATAATTTAATATAATGAATTATATATTATATCTAATGAATGATAATATATATTCCACCAAATTAAAATTAATAGGATTAATTAAGTTTACTTTTTGGACAATCTAGTATTAATATTTTTATTTTTGGAACTTTTCAGATTGAATAATATTTTGTTGGTTTTTTTGGATGTAAAAGTTCTTATTTAGGACTTTCTGGTATTTTTCACATTAAATTAATTTGCTTATATATTATTCCTGCAGTTTTAAAATCCTAGATAATTAGGGTTTCTTGAATTTGTAAGTTTTTGGAAAATAAATGACATTTTACGATACAAAAGGGGAATTAATACATATATATTTTAAATTTACTGCTCATCAATGCATATATGTTTACACAGTTTCGCTATTATTACATCGGCAATGGATCGGAGAACGATTCATTATCCGATATTACCTTAAATTATCTTACAAGATATACAACAAATAATCTTTTACTATATTATCAGTTTTATTATTATTTACAAGAAACTGTATAAAATGATGATACTTCCTCCCCAAAAAAAATATCACAACATGTACAGTCTTGTTTCGTTTATCGAGATCACAATTCACTTCCACAGATCAATCGGACAGCTAGAAGACGAAGTCGAGGCATTGTTCTCCTGCATAATTTCTTGCTTGCTGTTCAAGTCACCTCCAATATTCATATTATTCGATTCTTGAATCGCTGCATTAATAATAACACTATCGTTTTCTTTCGAAACAACTTCCTCTTGGCTGAGCTGCGACGCCACAAACTTATCGAGTACCCTCCAATCCGTCACCTGATCTTCAGACAGTACTTCACTAATATTAATATTATTTCCGAACAAATTCGTATTCGTCTGAAAATTGTGATCGAAATTGCTCCTAGGGTTTACATTGAGTGCACCTCCCTCAAAAGAAGAAGCTTGCGGCTGAAGCAACTTCGGACTTTCTAGAAGTGGAAGCTGATGAAGAAAGTGATGATGATTATTATTATCGGACGGGATTCCACTATACTGCAAGTAACTAATTATCTCCATCTTCGAATTCTTGCAAGATGTATTATTACTATTATTATTATTGATATTATTATTATTATTATTATTGTTATTATTATAAGGATGGTTGTAATAAGAATGGTGGTGCTGCTTCGGTGAATCCATGTCCGGCATGAACGAAACATGATCCTCATACCAAATTGGCGAATCGTGTTCGCTGTGTTTCTGCGTCGACGCTATTTTCTTCTTGAAAACCCTGCACACTACCCATCCTTCTTCCTGTTTTAAATTATTTATTTCCAAAAGAAATAAAAATATTATTCATAAAAGGTTACGATAATTTAATATAATATATAGAATAAGAAAAAAAAATATTAAAACAGGAGCTATTTATTAGGCATTTTTTTTTATTTCATGCAGGCGCATAAGCTAAACCTAGTTATTTATAGCTTCTACATAATTAATAATTAATAATTAATAATTAATATATGCACATTCTTGTGATTACCTGAAATATCATATATTTGAAAAATTAAATTAAAAGAAATTAAAACTTGCCTGAGGGGCTCCATTTTCGTCAGTCTCGAGTCGATATTCGTGCATAATCCAATCGGATTTTTGACCATTCGGAGCTCTGCCTTTATAAAAAACCAAAGTTTTCCTCATTCCAATTAAATCATGTTTCGAATAAATCGCCTTGTCGCGCCCCGTTGCCTTCCAAAATCCAGCTGCAGTAGCTCTATTCGTACGAGTTCCGGTTGGATATTTCTTGTCTTTGTGGCTAAAAAAGTACCATTCATCTCTCTCTTCTGTTCCTATTCTGCAAAGCTCTAACAAATACAAACACAAAAATAATTAATTAAAATTAGTTTAACATTTATATAATTCTATTTAATTGGGAAAAAAAACATATTAATTATAATATAATATAGATAAATTACCTTGAAGATCCCAAGGCTCAATTCTGTAAAGATCAACATCTTTAATTATATCTAGATCAATACGCTTCGAATTAATTTTCCTTCTAAGATAATAATCGACAAGTTCTTCTTCGGTAGGATGGAACCGGAATCCAGGAGGAACGTGAGAAAATGTATTCATAATTCTTCGTTTAATAATCCGATTAAAAAACCTGCAATTTATCAACATATAGTAATTTTATGGATCGAGTTAACTACTAGAATTTTCAGATATATCTTAGTATATATTTATATATTATTTACTAATTGCTACTGTTTCGAAGTAGTACGTACACATTTGTTTATTAATTGTAAGCAAAATAATTATTAACAAATCAAATCCCAAACTTAATCATGAAAAAAATTCAATCAAGATATAAGAATGAACATTTTATTTTTATTTATTAATTTTTTTTCTACTGCAATACATAAATGATACCTAAGCATATGATTCGGCATGAGTATATATATAATATAATGTCGATAAGATCGAAAATCCCAGTTATGAAATTACATTCCTAGTAACAAAAAGATCGAAATGTACGTCAAGAAAATGTTTTGATCAAGCTTTAAAAAAAATTAATAAATAAGTAAAAAAAATCTTTTCTTTTATTATTATTATTATTATTTTTTTTTTTATAATTTGAATGAATTTATGTCTTATATATGTATGTATGTAGGTGTGAAATAATCAACAAACTAAAATTTTCTTTTCATGAGAGGGTTGTTAATTCGCACACTAATGAAATCATGATTGCTTAAAACACGCATGAAATCATAACATCATGAGAGAGAGAGAGAGAGAGAGAGAGAGAGAGAGAGAGAGAGAGAGAGAGAGAGAGAGAGAGAGAGAGAGAGAGAGAGAGAGAGAGAGAGAGAGAGAGAGAACCTTGAAAATCCCAGTGATCTGCAGGGAGTATACACTACTTCACAGATCTAGGCACACAGAACTTCGATTGATTCAACCTAAAAAATTATATATATATATATATATATATATATATATATATATATATATATATATATATATATATATATATATATATATATGAACAAGTAATTAGATCGATCAAAAGACAAAGAAAAGACAAGAAAATGTCCAAAAAGAAAATGAAACAAAGGTTTCTCACCTCGGGAATTGAACCCTCATCAACTTACAACTACTGTCTTAACTACACGCAGTGTCTTCTTCTTGTCGGCCCGGCCCGAATGATCAGATCCCGATATAAAAGGGTTTTCTTCTTTTTTCTGTAACAGAACAAAAAATACTTTTCTTCTTTAAAAAAAAAGAAGAAGAAAAGAAAAGAAAAAGAAAACCCTAGTGGCTGAGCAAGAGAAACATGAATGAACAAATGTGACTTATATTTATACGAAGCAAAAACACACTACCAAACTCATGATCGATAGAGAGAGAAAGAGGAAGAGAGAGAGAGAGAGTGTGATGATGAAAGGTTTGATCAAATAAATAATATTTATATATTTTGATTGTGTCTCGCTGTCAGCAGTGACCAGAATTGCTGTGAAAGCTTTTTTTTCTGAGCGCTAGAAAAGATGGGGCGGAATTGCCCACCCGCAACTGATAGAGACCTCTTAATTTTTGGACACAATTTTTATTACCGATTCTCGTTAGGAGAGTCGATACCTAGCTAGCTTTTACAATAGGGTAACAACTGTTTAGGGTTCGAATCCTCCCCTTCCCTAC
Organism: Erythranthe guttata; assembly: GCF_000504015.1. The sequence continues at coordinate 563,469 of NW_012192906.1, forward strand.
TTCCTCTTGTAATGGACTTGAATTTACTCAAAAAAAAGAAAAAATTAAAGTGTAAATTACGGCAATCCCGAGGTAAACTTAAATGAGAAAATCTCTCTTATTTGCGTTATTAGAACGACTATCCATCAAATATGAATTTTCTTATATGTACACCCCAATGGTGTTAAATTCAACAAAATCTTCTACATTTCGTGGAATGTTATCTATGTTTTAGTTGTTTTATACAAAAATGCAGTTTCGGATGCACCACAATCTGATATTTACTAACCCAGAGGTGTATCGTATTGTTTCAAAATATGGAACTCAAATTGGGTAAAACGGGTACAAATTAGAGAACTTTTCATGTAATCTAGAAGATTTCACTAAATTTGACACTGTCAGTGTGAATTTGTAAGAAAATTACTAATTGGGGGATGGTTGTAATTTTCCAAACATGAGGGTTCTTTTTTTTTTTTTTTTTTTTATTTTAAATTTGACCTTACCTGAGGGCCCAGGGGTGTCCGTAATTTATCCTTAAATTTAATTATTTATTCAATAATGTTTGATATTGGTTGAGAAAATAATTAGGTTCAGTTTTATATTATTTTTAAATAGAGCTAGTTATGATGCTACATAATTACTTCTTTATTAGAGAGTATTTTGTAAAATAATAAACAGTCTCATATTGGAATGTTTTCCAGAAAAGAATATGTGATAAATTAAGGATATGACATGTGTAATGTGTTAGTTTAGAAGGGGAAAAAAGTATGATCTTATTGTGGTGTTCAAGTTTCTTTTCTTATTTCTAGCTTTCTTTTCAACTTCTCTTTTTTTCCAAGTTGGTGTTTCATGTATTCAGGTGTAATAATTGTTGTTGGTTTAAACTTATTGAACGTGTTACGTGTCACGAACTTAATTTTTGGTCGAACTCATCGCACATAATTTTTACAATGCGTTTTTAGCTTTCTGTGTTATTTGATATTATGGAATTTCAAAATTTAGGTCACAAATAATACAAAATATATAATAATATTGGTATTGTATGTGTAATTTTAGAGGGAAAAAGTCGCAATTTTTGGAAATATTTTTTTAAAGTAAAGATCGGAAAGAAAATCAGAATCTAACATGCATCTCAATTTCTTTTTAAAAAAGTCGCAAAATTTTAGACTCGAAACTTTCAAAACAAATAATATTGTTCTAAAAAAATATCGGATCGAAATAATTCAAAATTTTATTTCCAATTCCTACCCCTACTAATCCATAATTATTTATATACTACACCCGGTGAAGACTACTTTGAGTATTTTTGCAGTTGATCTACACACCAATGTATATATTAATGGATAAAATCTACCCACAGTCGATGTAGCATAGAATAGACCATAATCCACGCCCATACAAAAATTATGTATGAAAAGTACTGCAATTGATGAAGGTTGAATCTGACTGAAACTTATTAGATATTTAATTAATTTTAACTAAGTAAAATACATAATATAAAAATATTTATTAATTGTGTTTTTTGAGAGAGAGAAAATCACATTTTTGAAATTATTTCAAAAATTAATATGGGATTTGTCTCAAAGATTTAGAGAAGCTTGTTAGTTTAATTTCTAGGGCCATAAAATCACTTTCAAATTCCTCTTCATAGTTCTGAAATTAAAATACTAATTATTTTTAGGTTTTGCGTTCTATTGAATTGACTTCTTTAAGAATTCATTTTAAATGGAGACATAAATAAAATCGCTAACTACTGACTCACTTTACAAGTTACGTTATAATTTTTCATTTCTGAATCACCTAGAATTCTTGTTGTTGTACATAGTCACCTGTTTGCCTAAACAATTACTGGCTTGAGTGTCGAAAGATTTTTCGCCGTATCAACCACCGACTTAATTTATATGTGCTCACCGTATCCTTGCAGGTTCAAGACTCGGAGATTGTCAGCTCCCCACCTGGCGACGACTCTACATAGATCAATTACTCGCGTGCAAAGATCATGCCCTAATGTTTATATTTAATCTACCAAAGATGGGTGATACAACACAACATCAATATAATATCTTTTTTTTTTTTTTTTTTTTTTCTTTTTCTTTTTTTTTTTTTTTACTTTTTTTTCTTTTTGATCACTTGATCAAATGGAACATTCTCAATGCAAGACCTAAAACCAAAACCCCATGTGTCAAATTGGAGAAAAATAATGGACCCCCTTTGAACCCAATAGTGTTTCTTGTCCCTACCAATTCTTGTCTATCACTATTCACTAGTGACCAAAAATGGGCCCCACAAATGCGCACGGTTCGAACTTGATTTCTATGGGACATTTCATTTTTTTGTGGGGGATTATTGAGTGCTAATTATTTGCAACAAAGACTTTGTATGGTGACAAATTATTTCGATGTTTGTTATATTAATGATTCTACTTCTAATTCTTGTCTTATCTCATTTAATTTTATGTTGTTAGCTTGTCAATTTCCTAAATTATTACTACAACGCTTGATTGTTCCACCCATAAAACCTACACTCTCGTATTTGTAAGTCCTAATCGTGTGATAAACTCAACTTAGCGACCTGTTAGCAGATGATTCGAATTTGGGTCAATTGACACAATCTCACTCACTTCAATCGTTAGGTTATCTATCACAGAATATTCGCAAACTTACTCAAATAACTAGTTACTAGAGAATCTATGAACTATTAAAAAGGAAACACATAAACTTTCCAATGGACGCCGCGGATTCATGAAATCGATAATATCGATTAAATTTATTTTTGTGTTATTTGTTCACTTAAAAAGAATTAAGAAAATATTTTATGATATTATATAATATATTATTTTTGGGTAACAAATTCACTCCTTCATAATATCATAAAAAATCCCAAGACATGATTGAACTTACCAGCTTATTCTTGCTCGTCACTAATACGCTTCTCATCCACTACCGACTCTCATCATTCTACTCACTCTATTGTAACACACAATTACATATATGTATAAATAGGCCATCATCATGTACTTTTCATCACTATGTAAATTATAAAAAGAGAAAACAAAAATTTGAAAAAAAAATTAAAAAATTCCAAAGTTTGACGAAAAGATGTTTTAACTAATTAAGTCCATTTGATCACTTGAGTCTTCATGTGTTTCGAATTGGTATTGCAGTGTATTTATTACAGTGCTAGAGATATAAATATTAAATGATTGACATTAATTTAAGTTTTTGGATAGCGTGCTAGTCCAATATAATACTAGAGCTAGGCAAATGAAAGGTTTGTTTTCAATTCCTACCGCCATCCATTAAAAAAAAAATCAACGTGCAATGCTTCAAGGACAAAAATGTGCAGCTTAAATTTTGAAACGAATTTCTAGATTCTGATTTTTTTGGATTGAAAGAGGTTTTATAATTCAAATAGGTCGTCGATTCAGATATTCTCCTTTCGACTTTCACCCGTAAATAGAATCATCATATGTACTTGACATGAACATCGCCTAAAGAAAACATATAGCTAGAGACACATCTTTTAAATCCAAAAATCCAGTCACATGAATTATTTTTAAAGTAAAGTCTAACCAGTAACCACGTAGCAATATATATTTTAACGTATAAGTGATTTTAAAACCTATTTTCACTTTAAATTAAAATCAAAGAAAGTTCTTTTCAGTTTCTCAATGGATGGCCTAACGGTTGAAGTAAGTGAGTATGTATCAGTCGGTAAGAAAAAAATACCCGATGTAACTTTCAGATATAGCGTCTGAAAGACGGCCGTCGGTGGCCGTATGTATGTTTTATTAGTGTAACCTACCTAAGATGTTGTTTCATTGTTTGTCTTAGTTTACTTAAAAGATCCCATGCATCTTTTAAGATTTTATGACCATATAGAATGTCTGATCTTACTTTTGAATACAGTTCTTCAGATGTTTGGTTAATTAACTATGGCTTATAAAATTATAAGATGTTAGTAATTGGTAATTTTTATAATATTATCATTGTAAAAACTAAAGGAGGGAGCTAGCTAGCTAATGTAAAACTTATTTTAAAAATAAATTGCGATTTTTTAAACAACTTATTTTTAATCTAATATTTTTTCTTAAACAATTACTAATTAATTTTTGAGAGCTCGTAATAAGTTCCTAAAATATCCTATAAGATGTCAAAAAACTTATAATTCTGCATTTAGGATCTGTTTGTCTAAATTTTTTTAAACAGTTAATAAGCTCTTACATCTATTAAGTTATTTTAGAGCTGATAAGTTGTCTTATTTTTAGAATTAATTTTTAAAAGTATATTTGGATAATGATCTTATAAGCTATTTTTAACTATTTTAAAATCTTAAATATAAAAAAATGGGGTATATACATACTTTCTTAAAAAAAATCTTATTTGTTCACTAACAACTTATTTTTAAATTTTTTAGATTTAAAAAAAAAATGCCAAACATATTAGAAGAGCTTATATGCTCTTAAATATTTTATTTACTCTTTTTAACGACTTATAATCTTAGTCAAACACCCCCTTACATTATAGTATTCGTTATACCTTTCACCTTTTTTGCAAACAATTAATAAAAAAATGATTTTACTAATTTTTTTTAATTTTGTTTTAGCTCTAATCCATTTTGTTAACAAACCAAAAGACATTATCGGATTATAATGTTTGAGAAAAGAAACGCGGAATCTTGGCATGACATCATTGCACCCGTGCTAACGGATTGGGTGGTGAGTGGGGGAAACGGCGTTCTGTGATGACGTGTTAACGTCTGAATGGAAGAATTCTACGCGAACCAATAGCATCGCGGAGCCCGTACTTTTTCTGGGTCCCACTAACCGCATTAATCTCACGGCGTACCGGAGGCCTATATTATTATATATTTTCTTCCCGCTTTTTTCTTGTTATTAATATTTTTTGTGGGCCTACGCGGATTTCGCTTCGGGTGCATGCCACGTTAAAACATTACAAAGACAATAATACCCCCACTGCTTCAAATTTAACCACCTCACTTTAGAAATTCCCTTCAAAAAAATTCATTAAATGACGTTTATTTTGACCCCAAAAAAATTCAATTTTTTCAACAAATGAAACCATAATCAAACATATATCGAAACGACCCTATCAAGAAACGGTCGACAAGAAAATTCGAATTTGGCTCGATTAGCCTTTTTTCTTTTCTCCAATCATTAGACAAATGGATTATGATGTTAGAGATAATGTTTTGTTTCATATAGTATGTCATCTTATGTTTCTCTCGCCATAGAAATATTTTTTGAAGGGCAACAAAGGGTAACTATGGAAGTAATTTCGTGCAACAATTTGGAGAAATGATACGTCAACCATTTGCCAGGGTCCTTAATGCAAATGTAGGGGGCGCTCTTCTGAATTCTCGTTCGCAGGCCCCAAACTCTGATATGGTTACGGTTAATTTTGAAGCGGCGGTCAACTCATCGGATGGTATAGTGGGCCTCGGGCGGCTAGATCTCATACGGGCGAATGTTTGGTTGGTCTTCGACTACAGCCGAATGTTTAGTAATACATCAACCCAACTTCATCGAAAGCAGTTGTTGTATTTTATGCGGTAGAATTTGCCGAACATACACTAGTAGAAAAATGACTTTTAGACAACCTATAAAATTATACTAGTTTAAAATTGAAATAAGTCATCTCATAATAATAAGTGTGTGTCTGTGATTTTTTTTATTTTTCCTAGAGAGGGAATAACTAGAACCTAATGAACTCCACTTTATAAATAGGGCATACTACGGGGATCACATGAGGTATGGTCAAAATTACGAGAAAAAAATACCCTCTTTTTTAGGTAGTTACAACCACCCCCTCATTTTAAATATTTTTATACAAAATTTATGTAATTCGGTTATTTACCGAACCAAATCATATATTCAGTTCGGTAAACGGCATGAAATGTTGGCGTATCAAAATTTCGGTTCGATTTTACCGATTTAATATCCTTAAATTTACCCCCGAAAGGGTATTTTGGTAAGATAATACATAGTTGAGGGAGGTAGTTATAATTATCCAAATAGAAAGGGGTTTTCGTAATTTGACCGTAACTCAGAGGAGAATGTAATTTACCCTTATAAATATCTACGAGTACTTGTACAATTATACCTAGCAATATAATGAGTACATGATACTCAAGTAGTATATAGTAAGAAATACAACTAGGCCACATTTAATGGAGATATTCACATAAATAATCATTTTGAAGAGCACAAATGAAACAAAAGGGTAAATTCCACTTGCCCCTTTATACTTTGGTCATATATCACTTTATCCTCTTCTAATCTTGATTGTGTGTTGATTTGTCCCCCTATACTTGAAAAATTGTCTTAATGTGGCCCTCGCATTAGTAGAAAATAACTTTTTACTACGATCATTAATCGTAGCAAAATGTATCAAATTTGTACTGAAAAGGCTTTTGCTACGCATTTGCTACGAATTTGCTCTGTAGTATATACGGGCGTGACAAAAGTTTTGCTACGATAAATGGTCGTACCAAATACTATTTTGCTATGGTAAATCCTAGTACTTACTACGACTTCAAATTTGTTCCATAGAAAAGTACCTTTTATTATGGTTTTTTACCGTAGCAAAAAATTTCGTAGTAATTAACAAATTTTCTACTAGTGTCGCCGTTAGTTTTCAGACATTTGACCACCTTCACACCGTTTGATTCAAGTTTGAAAATTACAAAAAAACCACACCTCCTTTTTTAAATAATTAGCAAAAAAAAAAATAATAAAAAAAAAAAGTTGTGACAGGCGTCTTTATGTTTTCTTGTTTTCTTGAACTTTTTATTATTATTTTTTTGTTTTTTTATTTGTTTATTTTTTTGGTTTTTAATAATTATTTAAATAGGGAGAGGTGGCGTCTTTGTAATTTCAGAACTTAGATAAACGGTGTTAAGGTCAAATGTCTGACAACTAACAGCGAGGGCCACATTGAGACAATTTTTCAAGTGCATGGGGCAAATCGATACGATCGAGAGTATAAGGGGGTAAAGTAATGTCGAGCCAAAGTATAAGAGAGGAAAAGTGAAATTTACTCAAAAAAAATGGTGTATATATATATATATATATATATATATATATATAAATTAGCTCTACAGTTACAATTCACAAATTTATCATCCATGTACGTACGGTTAACGGTTAACACTTCAAAGGAAAAAATAAAACTATCATATCAACAAAAACTATTCGACACGATAGGTTAATTTTGTCAGATGAGTTTCGATAGGGGGCAATTTTTTTTCTAGCATAGTTTGATTAATTTATTTCAGAAATAGGGCAGTTGGAGTGGTTGTTTCGGATTTACTATATTGCGCTGTTCAAAATAGCGCGTCATAAGAATCCGCCACGTGTCAGAAATTTCTGCTCCAAAAGCGTTCATCTAAGTCGTCGGTTTCAATCCAACGGATAGGGAACGTGCAGTTACAGAAATCAGCTTTTTGACCAGCCCACTTTATTGAATGACTCACTTTTTCCAAAGTTGTGTTATGGTAGCCGTTGATTTAATTTCAAGAGCAGAGATGAACATTGAAATTGCTCCATAAAGATCAGGTTGTAGACTACTTTCGTCCACCATTTTGTCCAACCAACATGTAATTTTTTCCTTATTTTCACAGCTTTTTTTTTTCTTTTTCTGTTTTTGTTTTTTTCCATCAATTACTAATCATTTCTTGTTTTTTATTTATGTAGATAATTTCTCAACACGTATTTTTTTTGTTATATATATTTTTTGTGACAGTTTTTAGTTTTCATTTAATTTGTATTGTATTATTTATTAACACTGTTTTTTTTAATTCACACTTTATAATTGTAGCTTGAATTCGAAAAATGTGGTGCATAGTGAGAGGTTTTTTGTGGTAGCATTATTCGAGGTAAATACGATTTTCATTTTTAAATTGTTTGTAATTTTGAATGTTTTTGGGAAAATGTTAATTGTGGTTTGGTTTTTAGTGTGTTAGGGTTTACAAATTTCGAAAATTGTGGTGTGTTATGAGAGATTTTCTGCCAACATGCATTTGAGGTAAGTGTATTTTTTTTATTTGTCATTTCAAGAATAATGTTTAAATTGTTTGTATTTTTTAATGTTTTTGAAAAAATGCTAATCCGTAGTTTGATCTACATTTTGGTTTTGAGTGTATTAGGGTTTTCAAATTTGAATTCGTGGGTATATCGCTGGAGATTTTTGGTGCTAGCATTAACTCGAGGTAAACATGATTTATTTATTTGTAGAAATAAATTTATTGTTGGAAAAATATGATTAATATGATTAATTCGAATGTGTTGGAAAAATATTAATTTTTTTTTTTTTAATTTATTGTTTTGTTTTGATTTTTTTTTTTTTTTTTTATCAAAACAATAAATTAATTAATTAAAAATATTAATTTATTGTTTTGATTTTGAGTGTATCAGGGTTTCCAAATTTCCAATTTATGGTGTACTGTGTGAAAGGTTTCCCTCTTGCTGCAACCTTTGAGAGAGATTTTTGGTTCTAGTAATCGTATACTAATTTCAGATTAGTAAGTTATTTGCTTAAATTTTAATTAATTGTTTTTTAGAATTACATAAATTATTTGTTTGATTATGTGTTCGTAAAGGAAAAAAAATATACTGTATTCACGAGTACTTCTGTTTTTTTGGTTATTTATAGAATAATAGTTAAATTGTTAGTGTTGGTAAATGTGTTAGATAAAAAAAAAATTGGTTCTTAATTTAAATTCTTTGAATTTTTTTGGAACTTATGATAGAGATTTTCAAAATTGGGATGGAAATTTTATAATTTTACAAATTCAGAAATTTTAGAAAGAAAATATTTGGATTTTTTTTTGAAAATATGAAAATAATATAAAATTAATAATATCAAATCCGAATAATAGTAAAAAAAATCGAATAATAATAGAAACACTAAAAAAAAAAAAAAAATTCGCAATTATTTAAAATTGTGGGGTTTAAATATTTAGAAATAATTAAGATATTTCCCTTTTCCTTAGATATTTAAAAATCTACGAAAATACTAATATTTTTTTTTAAATATTTGAAAGTTATTGAAAATTATGATTAACTATTGGAAATAATAATAATACTCCGATATATTACCATTTAGGGTATCAATGGCGACGTCGGCTAGAGATACTGTCAAAGTTTTTGTGTACACATGAGGCCATATTATTGTCGATGGATTGACAATAAATTATGATCGATCGCATCGTACAATTATACGAGTTAAACGCGATATATGTTTCTCAGACTTTTTGGCCAATTTATATACACGTTGTCGAATAGATAGTAGTGAATTTGTGTTATCAGTGTCTGGAAAATTATCACGATGGTATCAAAACCAGTGGAGAGAGATAGTTTCTGAGATAACAAGCGATGATGATTTAGAAATCTATCTTCACCCGGATGAGGGAAATGATTCAATTCATGTGTTTGTTGAATCTCAGCCTATATATAATCATTTGATGCCTTCACAGTTCCCTACATCTGAACCTATATACTCCCCTATACACTCCCTTGCGATACCTTCACAACCTATTTGTAATCCTGATATGCCAACTTTTTCATCGCAACCAGAATTCAGTCCTATTGATTTGAATGAACTGTACAATTCCTGTTTGCGAACCACTCCCGAGTTAGTTGCGGTTACACGAGGGATTTCTAATTTGCGATTCGAAGTCGGGACCTCGTATCAAAATCCTGGGCCGTATATTGGGGAATCAAGTGGCGTGAGACATACTCATAATCTTCCTACTAATACTCGTCACTATGATATTAATAATGACGATGATCATTTCGGAGACTCACATGGCCCAAATGTTCCTAGTGACTCTGAACCCTCCGATCCCGAAGATGGTGATGAGAATGATGGTGATCGGAATGATGGTGAAAACGATGATGAAAATATTGAAGCCGTCGATGATGTTGTTCATACATTGACCCCCCATGTACATGTCAACGTATCTTCCTTTGCTGAACAACCTAATCAATTCTACGATCCACCGCCTTTCTATTCCATGCCCTTTCCCGATATCCCAGCCGATTCCATTGATTTTCCTTCGGGAATATGGTCAAAATTTTATGATATCAACAAGGAAACTCTTGAAAAGATGATGATTTTTGAAAGTAAAGAACGTGTCATATCTGGCGTCAGAGATCACTCCATTCGATGGGCCAAACGGGAGTTCAAAGTAATCGAAAGTACGAAAAGGACATGGAGAGTAATCTGTAAACACGACACTGAAGTCAGACCGTGCAGATGGAGGATGAGAGCGTCGAGAACTGGTGATAGTGGACAATGGAAGATAACGATCTATGATGGGGATCATAATTGTCTCATGCGTGGAATGAAAAACAATCATGGCAATTTGAATATCAATTATTGCACCGCAATTCTGTTGACAAGTGTTCGTAATAATCCGGCATGCAAAATTTCAACGGCAAGAGAAGTTGTAACTGCACAAGTTGGATACAAAATATCCTACATAAAGGCATGGTACAGTTTGAAGCGATGTAGGGAAAAAGGTATATGGAACTTGGGAGAGTTCAGTCAGGAAGTTACCAAAGTTACCAAAGTTTAAAGTTTATGTTTTCTTTATAAATCATTTTAACTTGCAGTATGTGATTTTCAATTAGCATATAATATTATATCATATATCGATAGAATTATTATAGATTATATAACAATTAATCAATAGAAAATTAGAACAAATATATCATATTTAAAGTAGCAAATAATGTTTATTATGAACTAATTTACATCCTATGGCTTACACTTTTATAATAAGTATAGACATAGATATAAATATATAATGCTCATAATACGTTGTAGGTGGATCAACCATGCTAGTTTCATCGAGTCCGGTGCACACTCTGTTCGTCTTTTCAGGATAATGTTGGACCAGATGCTCCCAGGACAGTTTATATGGATGCCGTATTCTGTTAACGATCCCGAGTTTGGATTTTTAGGGCAGGATCCTATGATCTATTGCGAGAGTATCTGGACAGCGAGAGTCTCTTTAATATGCTACGCAGTTGTAGAGATGCATCGACCAGAGAGGGTGGTACGACAGTTTGGAATGATACAACCCATACCTGCAGATCCTGAAAACCGCGAAGTTGACTTTCAGAGGCATGTCTCTAGACAACGTAGAGGTACCACCAACCGAGACTGGAGATCGACACATGCTTCTTATATTCTTGAATGGGAGCAGAGATTGAACTATAGTGTTCGTTGTCCGTCTGCAATGATGAACCTACTACAGAGGATGGTTAGTTTGAGTGGTATGACTTGCACACTCGTCGGTTCATATCTCCGATTACCACAGTTGAGAGTACAGGTTTTCAGGTTGGAGGACATATTTCTATGGATACAGTGGTATGAATTTTTTTTTTTTTTTTTATGTCGAAATAATATATTTTATACAACTTATAATATTTTGGTTTATCTCAGAGTCAGCAACTTCGATCATTGATCATTTCTATCGATGATGGAGCCATACATGAGGATGGCTTTCGTTCGTATCTCCCTACGCTCAGAACGGCTCTTTCCGCACTCGAAAATCGACATGGCCCTGCACATATGCCTCAGTCCCAAAGGCCTCAATATCAGACTCAGATGCCTCAGTCACAAATGCCTCAATCACAGACGCAGATACCCGAGTCTCAGATGCCTAGATTTACGGGGATGTACGACGGGGAGGTAGGAACTTCTACGACGCCTATGTGTACTTCTGCAGGATATAATCCTATATTCGATAATGACGAACATCCTACAAACGATCATATGATGGAAACTCAATACATCCCCTCGTATTATGAGCCGAATATGGGTTCTGAAAACCCGATTTTACAACTTCACTTGGGCTCTTTATCATCACCATTTGCAGATCGTCAACTGACACCTATTCCATTCGATACCGACATATTTCAGGCCACAGATCCATCAAGTATTATCGTTGCAGATGAGAGTGGACATCTTGGTAGAGGGCACAAAATTAGAAGGCCTCGAGGATCACTACAAAAAAAGAGCTTTTAAATAACGAAACAATGGTAACAATTGTAATATTTGTCACAATAAGTAGTCTATCGTAACGAATTATAATTTTTGTCACGAAAAATTCATTTTTTTGTAACGCTACTATAAAATCGTTACCAAAAGAAGAATTTCGTTACCAAAAAACTCAATATTTTGCGACAACCAAATATATTGTTACAAAACCTTTATTTTTGTTACAAAAAATATTTTCTAGTGACAAAGATAAACAATCGTTACAAATGTGATAGTATTGTCACAAAAACTTGTTATTCTTTTGTGACAAATTTGAATCTATTACAATAACTTAATGGAATTGCTTTAGATAGTTATTAATTATTTAAATATACGAATACATTTTAGAATGATGTTAATTTTTAGAATGTTACAACTTACAAATCAATTGACTTAATTTTGTTACAAAATGTTTTTTTAGAATGTTGTTAATTTTATGATGATCAATTAATTGTTAATAAAAATAATTCTACTAGAAATATTTTTATTTTATTGTGTTACGATATGTACTTTACTATCATCAACACCAAATTATTTGTTATTACAAAATATATGAACGACATAAAAAATATATTTGAAGTATATTTGTTATTATTAATTATTAGTCTACATTATTTTTTTATTTGAATGTTTCGAATTTAAAACATCAATTTTCATATCACCTAGCAGAATTTTGAATATCAAATATTGATTTTTAAGATTAGCAAAATTCATTTTATCAATTGATATTGTAATAGAAATAATAGTAGTAGAGACACTTTGAGTTGTAAAACAATTAATATATTACTAAAAGAATATTTTTTTACTAAATATAATTAATCTATTATAGAAATGGGCCAAATTGCCCAAAATATATTGCACAAGTAGCAGCCATTGTGTTTTATTTTTTCCTTTTTCTAGAAATGGGCCAAATTACCTATTATCATAATACGTTTTTTGTGTTGAATATTACCAAAATAAAGTGACATTAAGTTGCCATTATTTTTATTTTTTCCATTTTCTTATTTACCCTATCCTCCCTTGAATATTTCTATTCTCTTTAATTCACTTCTCTATCTCTATCTCTCATATCGATATGATACAGTAATGACGGAGCGATGCTCGATTCCTTTCTCTCGCCTCAACCATTGCCATCGTCGGCCTTCGTTTGTGACCTTTGCCGCCGCCGAACCTTCTATTATCTGAGGTAAGGCCTCTCTCTTGTTTTCCCTATGCCCAATCGCATGTTAGGGCTTTTGCTGTTAACAATGACCAGAGTGATGCTCGATTTCTTTCTCTCGCCGTTGTTGGCCTTCGTTTGTGGCATTCGAAGGAGCCGAGCCTTCTATTATCTTAGGTAAGGTCTCTATCTTGTTTTCCCTTTCCCCCATCTTCAATCTCATTTTAGGGCTTTTGCTGAAAATACCCTAAACTGGATTTGGTTCATAAAATTAAATTGAGAAATTTTAAATTTATTAAGGATTCTGAATCAAATGTAATATTTATGTCCTAAGCACATTAGGATTTCTCTATTTCCACAACCTAACAAACGTAGATGGAGTGCTGCAAGTTTGCAAAACTTTTTTGATTATTTGTTTTTCTTTAGTGTTTGTTTTTCTTTGGTGTTTGTTTCTTCTATCGATTACATTTTGTAAGAAATAATTTTTTTTGTTATGAACAAAATCTAGTAAGTAGTATGATCCGGTTTTTTTTTTTTTAATTTCATGATGGGATTGGAATTTATTTTCATGTTATTCTGTATTATGTAAATGAAGTTGAGTTGGTGAATAAGGGTTTATGTTCATGAGAGATATTGATAGTGTTTTTTGATTGATGAGTTAGACAATTTGTCAAGGATTTTTTTACAAAACACGGGAAAAGTTGTGGAATAAGAAATTCAAGAGCTTGAGCTTACCTGATGGTGGGAAATCAGTACGAAATTTCTAGTGATATGGTTATTTGAAATATCTTGACATTTATGTCTCACTCTTGTATTCACATGATTCCATTTACCATGCTAATGGAATGCTATTAATACTTGTACAGCTGGTCGAGTTGTTGCTTTAAGCATTGGTGAAGATGGTTTTTGGGCGAAGTAGCAACAATAGCGGCGATTGGGCAGAGCTGCAACGACGATTGGCCGAAGCCGCAACGGCGATTGGGCGAAGCCGCAACGGCAATTGGACAAAAACCGGAATGGCAATTGGCAAAGCGAAAATTTAAGGTAGAACTAGTAAAAATTGCTTTTGATACCGCACTATTAGATAACTTATTTTGACAATTTGAGCACGGATGATGTGGATTGCTTGTTGTTTATTTCTTGCAGCAGCTTTTACATTCAAAATTGCAACTTACTTTGTTATGTCTTATAGGTAATTAACCCCGCCTTCCACATAATCTTGAATTTTTCCACTTTCTAGATGGTTCTAGAAGTTTCCTAATAGTGTTCATCCTTCCAATATTTTTTCCAGCTTCGAATGGAAATCCGAGAAATGCAAATTCTTTGCATTACATTGATCCTTCAGGTCAAAGAAACGCCTATCACATCTGAGCAATCATGACATTTTGGGGCAAATATATTTTTCAATCTTTATTTGGGGTATATATGTTAAATAATGCAAAAACTCGTTTGTAGGCAATAATGGAGATTGGAGAGGTGATACAATTCTACGATTCAGACATACGTTTTCCTGCTTGGGGATTCGGTGGAAGAATACCCAATGCTTCAGTATCTCACGGTTTCAACTTGAATGGAAGTTTATCCGATTTTGAGGTAATTAGTATATATTAATATATTATTTTAGTTAAGGACCGAGAACCTAAACTTTAGATGCTAAGATGAATGTTATCTAGGCTAGCTAGTTATTGCTTGAAATTCTTATTGCTTCTTTAGTGGTTGCTTAAATATCATCTTCTGAATTCTTATCAGTGCTTTTAAAAATATTTGTTCTATTCTCATGATATTAGTTCTTAATTTCCATGTATGTCATTATGTAATGTGTATCATTAAAATTATTCTGATACAGTCGAATTGTACTTGTGTCTGCAGGTTTTTGGAATAGATACAATGGTGGATATTGCAACATGATGTTGGAGAAAATTACTTTTGTTTTGACCAATCAATTGTCCTTTTTTAAAAAAAAAAAACAATAAAACTTGATGTATCTTATATTTTAAGCTTGTATAAGGATGTAATTATAAATTTATTGTGTTTTATATTTATATTTTAAGCTTGTATAAAGATTTATATAGTATTTGTGAGAATTATATAGGTAGCAAAAATATATATTTTTTTAATAAATTATGAGTATTTGTGAGGATAAAAATTGTCACATAAGGTATTTGTAACGAATATTGTTATTACAAATATATATAAAATATTGCTCCAAATTTGTCTATTGGTGACGAATGTATTTCTTGTAACGATACGAAATAGTTTTAGTGAGGATCAAGTTGTTACCATAAATAGAGATATTGTAACAAACCTTATGTCGTTACCAATACATTTGTAACGAATATAGAAAACTTGTCACCTAAACTTCTAGCGTCGAGCTTTAAAGGACAAACAAAAGGTAACAAATCTGTTGTTACAATAAGTTTTAGCGACAAATTTGGCACATATTGTGACAACTTTTTTCCTTGCGAAAAGTGTCTTTTCTTGTAGTGGATGTGGCACCGGAAGCCATATGCCGCATATTTGACCAAAAATATTGTTGAAACATAAAATTACGTTTTCTTGTGTTTATTCATAATGTTGTTTAATTAATTAAATGTTTTATTATTGTTTTTAGTTATTCAAATAAAAACAAGTTTAATTAAAAAAAAAATTATTAATTAATTTTTTTTTGTAATTTTTAGTTATTATAAAAATTGAATATACAAAATAATATTTTTTTAAAACATTTTTTTAATTAATTATATGATCTCTTTATTATTTTTTAAATATAAAATAAATTAAATAAAGACACTAAAAAACTGCATATACAGACTAGGCTGATGACACGTGTCAATTTCTTATGACACGCAGTTAGGAAACTTGTTTTTAAAAAAATAATTGTCAGCTGCCACGTGTCAACTCCTTATAACACGTAGTTACCAAAATCCCTTCTTCAAAGTGAATAGTACGCTGCCATGTGTCATCTCCTTATGACGCGCATTTCTCAAATGTGTGTTGTTGTAGAAACGAAATTGCCCCAAAAAGTGCCCTATTTCAATAATAAAAAAGTCAAAGGATGGTAAAAAAAAAAATTGCCCGTTTCGATAGAACTTGTTAGAATCTATTTGGATTCTAATAAACAAGGGATGAGTAAAGACTTGTGCAACAAGTCCTTATTTACCGTGAAACACAAAAGGGAAGTCTCCTTGTTTACTTTAATTCTTTAATTTGTCATTAATTGTTTTTTTATTTATTATGGAAGCCTATTAATATGAAATAGTCCAACAAATCTGGGACTTGTGCAAGACGTACCAAGAAGATTTGTTTCCTTGGTGTTTTTATTAATATTATATTAATTGGTGTGGTGATAAGGGAAGTAGTGTTTTGATAAGTAAAGAAGATATTTTATTATACGTAATATGAGAAGTCCTTTCCTGATGTAATTCTTGTCTTTCACGTGAATCAGGTTTCTCGTAAGATGCAATATATAAGCAGCTTCTGGTGTTATTATTCTGACGTCTTTTTTAATCGAGAGAAAATATACAGAGAAAATATTCTTGGCTCTCGTTTTTATTGTTCCATCGTGATACGTGATTTTCATAGAAAATATACCGGCTTCAAGGCTTTGTGGTGAAGACACCAAGATTCAAGGAGTATCACAAGTTTGCTTCTTCTATACAAAAAGAAGATCGGTTCTTCGGGAGAGGGGCTTAAACACATCTCGGGAGGAGATCGATCCGCCGACTGAGGAATTCAGCGTTGAAGGGAGTTCAACTGTGCGGAGCAAGGGACGTGCTGCAATTTGAAGATTTATAATTCAGCGTAGTATACAAGAACGGCGTCATCAAAGAGAGAGTCTTTGTATTTTCATTAAGTCCTAATATTGTATTCGTAAAACTAAAAATTAGTAAATTTCATTTGCAGGTCCCCGTGGATGCAGGGTACAATTGTATCCGAACCACATTAAATTTGTGTCTCGTTTATTTCTGTTTTTACGAACTGCTTCACGAACTATTGCAACACTTCACGTAACAGTAACGAAAAACTGAATCTGACTCAAATAATTTATATCTGCACGAAATAAAATTCTAACAATTGGTATCAGAGTCTGTCACTAGATACACTTAGTGAGATTTTGGGATTTAATTTTTTTGTTTTATTTTCTACAGATATGCTTCATCGTGAAAGAGCGTGTACAATACGACCACCTCTCTTGGATGGATCAAATTACTCGTACTGGAAATCGAAGATGAAGATGTTCATCAAGTCCGTTGATGAACGAGCTTGGCGTGCTATCGTAACTGGTTGGACTCCGCCCATGGCTATAGGAACGGATGGTATGCAAACGGTAAAACCAGAAGAAGCATGGACTAATGAAGAGATATTACTTACCAATTACAACTCAAGGGCGATAAACTCAATTTTCAGTGGCGTTGGTGACAATCAGTTCAAACTGATAGCATCGTGTGAATCAGCAAAAAGGGCATGGGAGATCCTACAAGTGACGTATGAAGGCACATCAACTGTTAAAACATCTAAGCTGCAGATGTTAGCCACAAGATTTGAGAGTCTTCATATGGAGGAGGACGAGACGATTGCTGATTTTCACGCTAAACTGTGTGATATTTCAAATGAATCGTATGCACTAGGTGAACAATACTGGGAAATAAAGTTGGTAAGAAAGGCACTACGTTCATTACCAGAAAGATTCGCTTACAGAGTTGCAGCAATCGAAGAAGTGAGAGATATCAATACGCTAAAGCTAGATGAACTCATGGGTAAACTGCAAACTCAAGAAATGAATTTTAGAGCAAATATTCGAGAAAAGAAAAAGGTGAAGAATGTCGCATTTCAGGCTGAAGCTTCCCATGGCATCTCACAAGGCCAAGCATTTCATGAGTATGACATTGACGTTGAAGACTCCTTAGCAAGTATGTCAAATAACCTCGAAAGGTTGAGTAAAAAATTTGAAAATAAAGGGAGTTCCTCTCAATCAGGTAAGTCTGTTAACCCTAAAAAAATTAAAAAGTTTTCTAATAATGGTTATTCTGATGATGCAAAGTCTAGGAGAATACAATGTCGAGAGTGTGGGGGTTTTGGACATATTCAGGCCGAGTGTGCGAACACATTGAAGAAAAACAGGATATCACTCACCACTGTTTGGAGTGATAGAGATGACAGTGATGAGGATGAGAACAACAAAGACAACCAAACCACTAACTTTGTAGCATTCAGTGGTACTACTTCGATTAGCAGAACCGAGGGAACTGTTGCAACAGTCTGTCCAACAGAACTCAGGTATGATGAAATATCTTCAGATAAGAACAAGAGTCTGACTTCATCATTTAATTTTGCAGGTGACCTTGAGAGCTGTAGTGATGATGAAGAGCCAACCCTGGAAGAGATTAAAAATACATATGAGAAAATGTACCGGAAGTGGCTCGAAGTATCAGAGGTAAATAAGTGCCTTGAAAATGATAAGCATGTTCTCATAGAGGAAAACAAGGTGTTGAAGGTAAGAATTTCTACTCTTGAGGAAATGGCTATTAAAGTAGATAAAGAAAAAAGTAGTTTGCAGGCTCAGTTTACTCAGACTCAAGATGCTATTTCTAAGTTTAATTCTGGTAGAGTTACTTTGAATGAGATTTTGAACAAAAATCAGCCAAACTATGGTCGTCTAAGTATAGGGGGTAACCAGCTATCTACTGGTGCATCGAAACAGAAAGAAAATCCTAAAAGAAAAATCAATTTTGTTAAGCAATCCACTGTTTCACAGACTGTTGCGACAATTGCACCAACACAGCCATTTCAAAGAAAAGTTTTTGTTCCTACCTGTCATTTTTGTCATGTTCCTGGTCATATACGACCCAGGTGTTTTAAGTACTTGAAAATGGTTAAAAGAATAATGGCCCGCTCACCACTTTCCGCTAAAATTGATCACACTTTTGTGTCGTCTCAAAAACCCAAGATAAAGGTTGATTTAGTGAATAAAACTCAACAAAAAATCTGGGTAAAGAAGTCTGATCTTAATTGTTTATCTGCCATTACTTCTTTAAAATCATGTGATGATAGTACTAACTGTTCCATCAGTTCTGGTGACAAAGCTAGTTTGGGGAATAAAAAATTTGGTAATCTGAATTGTGATAATCTGTATGCGAAAAATAAGTTTATGAATCCAATCCAACATTCGAGAACTAAGCTTACTGATATTTGTCATTGTTTCATAAGGGGCTTGGTTGAAAAGAGGGTTGTCTCAATTGATTATGCTGCAACGGAGAATGAATTAACTGATGCTTTTGCAAAAACCCTTGATGCACAGAAATTTGATTCCTTGCGAAAATCGCTGGGAATTTATGTTGTTAAATCTGATGCATTTGCATGAACTGTTGCAACAGTCTGTGTGTCCAGACTTGCAACTTTTAGTGGTAGGACACTTCATATGTTTTTGCATCTCATATAGGACCTGCATTAAGCATACTGCATATGATTGAGACAAATGTGAATTTGATACTTCGTGTATTTCTAAATTTCGTAGGGGTAGAACTTCACCAATTCCCAAAATGATTACTTAAAAGGCTCCAACTTATTTATTTCTCTGAATAGTCTTGCATGGTTGGATGTTTTTATAGGGAAAAGCTGCCTCTTTTAATGAGTGAAAGCTACTCTTGAACTACTGTTACTAATATATATATCTACAACCATTTGGTCAGTGAATAGTTCGAAGCCTTTTTGAGTCGAGCCAGTAAATCACGTGGCCGAAAGCTCGCTACAAGGCTCAATTAGAAAGCCCGGCCAATATAAATTATATATATATGGTCAGTGAATAGTTCGAAGCCTAGTTGTGAATAGTTCGAAGCCTAGTTGAGTCGAGCCAGTAAACCACTTGACCGAACACTTACTACAAAGCTCAATTAGAAAGCCCAGGGGACTACACATTGCACGACCACCATAATCTCGTTCCTTTTCATTGCTCTGTTTTTCATGAGAAAAAGCTACCATTAGACGTGTGTGTACGCTACCTAATAAGAGCATCTTTGTGTTTGACTTGGGATTATTAAGTTTATTGGTTGCATTGGCAGTCGGATTTTTGGGGATTGCGCTTATCGTGAATGTGAAGATAAATCCCATATATTTTGTTTGTCTATGCAGTATCCTATTCACATATGTCTCTTCACTCATGTTTATTTCTCATGTTTACTTCTTGTCTTGCATTAGGCATTATTTAAAAAAAAAAAAAAAAAAAAAAAGAGAGAGAGAGAGAGAGAGACGGGATTTTTGTTTATGTGCCGGTTAAATTTGATTTTTTGTTGCAACCGGATCTATTGGGCCTACTACTCACATTTCCACGTTTCGTATGAAGTTTGGCAAAGTCTGTAGTCTTTGTTATTTAATGTTAGATTTGATATCATTATCCTTTGCTTTTCGCATTGCAATTATCGTGTGGTATTGAGTTGTAAGTTTGTGACTTTGTGTGCACGTTATGTTTGGTGATTCTTCTCACTTACTTTCAAGATTCTCTCTTCGTTTGATCTTTTTGTTAAGTGTTTGAACAGATTGCTCGACACATCAAGATCATTAGTCCATGTTGATTATCTATGCATGGTGATTGCCCATAAAGGGGGAGAAAAGAACAGTAACGATGGCATGAACACAGGGGGAGTTCCACAACTGTTGTTACAGTGCATCTAACAGTTGCCGGAACAGTGCAGGAATGCAGGGGGAATTCAGACAACTTTTGAGACAGTGCATCAGACAGTTGCTGGAATAGTGCAGAAATACTGGATAAATAATGAGCATTGTGAAGAGAAGTTGTTCCTGCTACCGCATATCATTTTATCTCGTGCTTATCTGAATCAATTATCTGATTTAATTTTGGAACTGTGGTTTATTTACAGTCTACACTATCTGCTGAACTGTTTGATAAACTGTTGCAACACTTTATATGTGCAGATGTTATTCTGAATTTGCTAACCCTTGTTCATGCAGGTATCATATATTTAGGGGGAGTAAATATTCTGACCAATCAATGCCAAAGGGGGAGAGTGTTAGAATCTCGGCTTTCACAAGAATATAAAAGGATGAGCTAATGCTGACGTTATTTGCTGAGTCTTTTATCACGTGGATGATATACCACGTCGCCTTCCAAGTCTACCAAGCCAAGTAAGCAAGGGGAAGAGTGAAGTCATTTACAAGAGAAGCTGCCTAAGGATCATTTACAGGGGGAGAAACACATGCAGGGAGAGCTGACTCCATTATGAACCACCTGCCGAAGCCACTACTGTGGGAACAGTTGCTGAAACTGTGGCCCTTACTATTGCAGCAGTTGATGCCACTCTTGTTGCTGAAAGAGATGATTTATGATGAGCTGTTCATTTAATGCTGAGGATGATCTTTAGTTTTATTGCTTCCGTCTATCCTCTGATTGTTTTATTTTCAGGTATTTTATTCAGGGGCAGAAAATTACAAAAATCAATAAATGACAAAGGGGGAGATTGTTAGAATCTATTTGGATTCTAATAAACAAGGGATGAGTAAAGACTTGTGCAACAAGTCCTTATTTACCGTGAAACACAAAAGGGAAGTCTCCTTGTTTACTTTAATTCTTTAATTTGTCATTAATTGTTTTTTTATTTATTATGGAAGCCTATTAATATGAAATAGTCCAACAAATCTGGGACTTGTGCAAGACGTATCAAGAAGATTTGTTTCCTTGGTGTTTTTATTAATATTATATTAATTTGTGTGGTGATAAGGGAAGTAGTGTTTTGATAAGTAAAGAAGATATTTTATTATACGTAATATGAGAAGTCCTTTCCTGATGTAATTCTTGTCTTTCACGTGAATCAGGTTTCTCATAAGATGCAATATATAAGTAGCTTCTGGTGTTATTATTCTGACGTCTTTTTTAATCGAGAGAAAATATACAGAGAAAATATTCTTGGCTCTCGTTTTTATTGTTCCATCGTGATACGTGATTTTCATAGAAAATATACCGGCTTCAAGGCTTTGTGGTGAAGACACCAAGATTCAAGGAGTATCACAAGTTTGCTTCTTCTATACAAAAAGAAGATTGGTTCTTCGGGAGAGGGGCTTAAACACATCTCGGGAGGAGATCGATCCGCCGACTGAGGAATTCAGTGTTGAAGGGAGTTCAACTGTGCGGAGCAAGGGACGTGCTGCTATTTGAAGATTTATAATTCAGCGTAGTATACAAGAACGGCGTCATCAAAGAGAGAGTCTTTGTATTTTCATTAAGTCCTAATATTGTATTCGTAAAACTAAAAATTAGTAAATTTCATTTGCAGGTCCCCGTGGATGTAGGGTACAATTGTATCCGAACCACATTAAATTTGTGTCTCGTTTATTTCTGTTGTTACGAACTGCTTCACGAACTGTTGCAACACTTCACGCAACAGTAACGAAAAACTGAATCTGACTCAAATAATTTATATATGCACGAAATAAAATTCTAACAGAACTCATTTCCAAAAGCTAGCTCAAAGAAAGACCGACTGTTCATTTCATATATAAATGTGCATAAATAAGTCAGCGTGTTACAAAATTTCGATATGCGACAAACAACAACCTTACAAATTATAGTAGTTTCTTACTTCCTCCGTTCCTAAATAGGTGTCGTTTTTCACCTTGGCACAAATCTTAAGAATCTCAATAAATATGTCTTGATTTTAGGAAAATATATATTGATGGACCAAAATACCCTTGTTTATTAATTAATGCGGAAAGAGTGATGCAGAGTTAATAAGAGTAAAATTGAAAAATAAGCAATTAATGCAGCATTGGAATTGTAAAGTGACAGATATTATGGAACAAATAAATTCTTAAAAGAAACGGATATTATAGAACAGATGGAAGTATATTTTTTTTAATGGATTGACCAATAAATTGAACAATTCTAAATAACGGTCATTAATTTCTGTCATAATGGCATGACATGTAAAAAATTAATCAACTAATAAATCACTAAAAAAGAGAAAGAAAAAAAAAAAAGAATTACATAATAATTAACAAGACGTGTAATAATAATAATACAAGTTACAACCCAGCAATAAATGGGACCCCAGTGGAAGGCAACCACGCCCGACCGGCAATAAGACTCCCTACAGTGAACCGGTTCGCCACGTTCGGGCTCGTAATAATATGGTAACCGGGCCATTTGACCCGGTTCCTCGACGACCCGCCCGGCCCGAAATTCTTGTACTCCCCATAATAAAGTGTACTCAACGCGAAATCCGAATCCTCCCACCTCGACCACCCCTCGGGGACCACAAACCCGTCGATGAAGCTCTTCATGATCACGGTCCGAGAGTACTGCTGCCACGGTCGGCCCAAATACGTCTTGAACGAGGCGACGACAAGTTTCAGATCCGGGGCGGGCATTATCCGGGAGTTGTGGATGGATATACCCGTGTTCTGAAACGGGTCGCCCCGGCCCTGGGCGGTGACCACGTTGGCCTGGCCCACCAAGGGCTTCCGGACGTAGATTATGCAGTTCTGGAACACGACCGCCGCGTTGCCGAAGATGAAGTCGATTGTTCCGTAGATGTAGCATGATTTGTAGAACTGGCGCTGCGCGTGGACGAAGAGTGTGTCTTGGTAGCCCTCGAAAGCGCATGCGTAGAATACGGATAGGTCGGAGGCGGAGCGGAGAGCCACCGCCTGGCCCTTCTGTGGGCCCGCGGTGTTCCGGAATGTGATTCCTCGCGCTATGAATCCGATGCCGTCGATTCCTGAAAAAATTAATGTCAAATATAATTCGACTTTTTTTCGCCTTGATGGAAATTACTTAGGGAAGGGCTAATTAAATAAAGTGCTAAAACAATTTAGACTTAAGCAACTGGTTGATTAAGAATTTTGAATCACAAGTCACAACATGTTAATTAATTAGCCATTAAGCTAGATATGTTGTCCATGCAATTGATTGATTATATATATAGCTTCTCGATCAATCTTTCTTTTTTTAACAACAGAATGTGCAGTCACTTATATTTGTACTAGGTAAACTCTGTTAATGTAAAATAAGTTAATAACCCAACCCACAAATTGTACTTGAAAAATCATATGCGACGAGTTCGAACCAGATAAATGGGTTCTTAACTACCACAAAAAATAGTTACATTTAATCACTTTTCAAAGTCAAATGTACCGATTGGTCAAAGTAATAACATTATCCCGTTCATTCTGCAACATGCATGCTAATTGAAAAAAAAAGTACAAAAAGATACTGAAATTAATAAAATGCAAACAACAATAAAATCTTAATTAAAAAAAAAAAAATCGAAACTATATTGTCTAATTAGAAAAACCACGAGCTAATAATTAATTAATTAAAGCGGGGCAAAGAGAGTTTACCAAATGTTGCAGAACTGTAAGTAGTGAAACCCGCCGCCACGCTCCGGCTGCCGGTGATGACGGTGTACCTCAACCCATCTCCGACAAGCATCACCTTATTCATCGTCCTGCTCACCAGAATATTCTCCCTGTACACCCCTCTCTTCACGTACACCACCACCCTCCCGTTCCCCACCCTCCTCGCCGTCGCGTAGTCAATCGCCGCCTGCACCGACCTAAAACTCCCGGCAGACCCATCCTGAGAAACTACCACGTTCGCCTTCGCCGCCAGCGCCATGTCCTGCAACAGCTTCCTATCCCCGCCGGAAACCCACCCCGGAAACCCCCGACGACCACCCCCCGCCGCCGCCGACGAGTTTCCGCCGCCGTCGAGGAGGAGAGCTCCGTTTGTGGCCAAGCAGTTGCTTATAAGCTCGGAAACATTCCCCGATAGAATCGGGGAAGTAAACTTAGTCACGTTCAGGTCACGTGACCCGGATCGGCAGATCTCGATATTCGTCAGGGCGGTGCTCAGCCACGTCTGGGCGTCGAAAACCGTAAAAGTGGCGTTTGTTTGGATGTTGTTCAACGTGCTGGTGAGCTGGAGGATTGTGTTGTCCATCAGCTTGCTGCAGTCTCTATATACAATAGCTTTTCTTTTGCTCCGGCAGCCCGACCCGCTTATATTGGCCCGGGTTTGGGCGTCTATGGCCCGCTCCAGCGAGGCAACTATAGTCATGGTCCGGAAATCTTCCCGGGTTTTCGGGTCGAACCGGGCCATGAAGTAGTTGCAGGGCTCTGGGTGGGGTGTCGTGCTGCACCACCACCCGATGCCCTTTTTGGTAATTTCGTCATCCGCGTGTACTTGTTTACTGAAAATAATTACGAAAAGAACGACGAAGACGACGACGAAGGAGGAGGACTTAGGGTTATAATTAGTTATTATCATGGTCATGGTTTTATTTATTTTTGGAGAGTTTAATGTGTATGGACCATGATAAAAGGGAAAGTAGGGGTTTGAATTTGTGTGAGGGTATTTCTTCTTATAGAAGTAAATATTTTTGAGAGTTGAGATTGTTTGAAATGGAGGGAAATTAAATGAATAGAAGAATTAATTAATTAGTTTGATGAAAGTTGAAATTTGAAGTATCTTTAAAATGACGAGATCCTTGTTTCATGGATCACTGCCATTACACTCAAGGTGCATGGGGTTTAATTTAATTTAATTTGCCGTATCATCGTGTCAAGAGCCATTGATTAGAACATGTTGAAGATTGCATTAAATTTAATTTGTTTTAATTTGTTGGAAAAGGGAAGCATCTTATATAAATAAATGGATATTGCATGCTATTTTAATCATTTAAGGATCATCAAACTTATAATTTTCAGAAATTACATTTTTTTTTTCTTCTAATTTTGTTTGAGTAAACTACAAAAAGTACCCCTATGTAATCTCCAAATAGCAAAAACCCTCCTGTGATAAATAAACTAGCAAACCCTCCTGTTTACTCAATTTTGTTTTATCTTAATTGAAGTAATATAATGTCCATGTCCTCATTTATGGGATATGACATTTTATCACTTTTAATTAATTAACTTAAAAATAATTAAATCACAAAAATATTTAGTGATTTCCTATATGTTTTGCTATAATTTATTCATATTTATTAATTTTCTTAATACGTGCGCAATACATAAAATAGAATGGAGGGAGTAATTGTTTAGAAAGAAAACTAGTGCAACTTCAAGTAATTGAATTGCTTAACGATAATTGCGTGACGGCCGATTAAAGTGTGAATATA
Source organism: Erythranthe guttata (assembly GCF_000504015.1). The sequence continues at coordinate 589,802 of NW_012192906.1, forward strand.
TATATATATAATTTAAACAACGAGTAGAGCTGTATTAAAGGTGTGATTAAGTAACATAAAAACATGAAAATTAAGAAGCAATTAATTAGTTGTTGAATGTGATTCCGTACATCATTGGATATGACGTGTTTGGATTGATTAATTCTGAAGCAGTAGTACACATAGGAAATCTGGGCTTCAAGTTATTAGGAGCCTAATATTCCACCCTATATATATATATTTAATTAATTAGTTATTAAACAAAACAAGATGTCTGAACACAAGCATTTAATTTGCAGGTTTAGCCATGTGCTTATGAGTTCTTATTACGCTAATTAATCCTCCTTTTTTTAATTAGAGGAACCCTCAATTTAGTTTTTTATACTTTTTTTTTTTTAATTTATGGGTCAACAACCATTAGTTAATATATGAACTACATTCCGATTTTTTCCGAGTGGTGTTTGGTTTTGATTTCTTGAATATATACTTCTCATTTTAGTGAGATTCCAAAGAGTTTCCTACAGAATTCGCTAAATGTGCATATGGTGTCATTTCATCAGCAATGATGATAACTCTTTTTTTGATTTTGATAAAAGATTTTTGCTCCTTCATTTTACAAAAATACCCCTGTGGGAGGCCATCAG
>NW_012192906.1:590524-609375 GCF_000504015.1 Erythranthe guttata
ATATCTAATCGGCAAATCTCTTATCTCATCGTTATTAGACGAAGAAGCGTTCGACTGAAAGCCTCAATCATCTGTGGAACTTCATGGCACGTCATTCCTCCACAGTGACGTCGAATTGATCGTAGCATGTTCGGTGTCTTGCCTTGTTGAATTCAATACAATAGGTAGTATTTGCGTGATGTCTCCAACAAGAATGATGACCTTAACACCAAATGGTTTCTGTATGGGGGGGGGGGAGCACGACCAAAATGAGCGTTCAAAATTGATTTTCACGCCACAGGGGGCATGGGTTGGGGACGGAGCTCGCCCAAGTTGGGTGGGGATCGGGGAGGCGGTTCAGCTATAATGTTCGGCACCCACCAACTGAAAAACACAATGGCATTTTTTGTATCACGTCATCTCGTAGTTTCCACATCTATGTTCGTTGCAATTATTCATTTCAGCCCAAATAGATCACAAGTCAGATATAGAGGGTGTTTGGCTAAGCTTATAAGATGTTAAAATGGGCTTATAAGATGTTTTAGAGCTTATAAGCTCTTCCAAAGTGTTTGGTAATTTTAAAAAAAAAATCTTAATTTTTTTTAAAATAAGCTGTTGGAGAGCAAATAAGATATTTTTAAATAAGTACCTACCCCACATTTTTATTTAAGATCTTTTAATGAGTAAAAATAGGAAATAAGTCCATTATCCAAACACTCTAAAAATTAATCCAAAAAATAAGATGTAACAGCTTATCAGCTCTTAAAACATCTTATCAGACGTAAGAACTTATCGGCTATTTAAAATAAGCTTACCCAAACACCCTCATAGTCTATTCTTACGACTACTTTTCTTCACCAACCTTATACCAAGACTCTTAGCGGTCGTTCTCCCATAATCTATCAACTCATCTTTCGAGTTAAATAAGTCCATTATTACTACAAAATACTCAATGCGATCAACTTTAAATGTAGACGAATTTTGGTGTTCTTCATGAAAAAATAAAGAAACAAAACAAAGTTTTTTTTTTAACACAACAAAGTTAACTGAAAAAAACAAAAAAAATAACCCCGATTCCCGATTTGTCGCCACCCGTTTGGGCGTCCGAAACCACGATCCACGTTCAAATTGGGCGCCCAAAAGCATTTCGCACGCCCAAACTAGGCGCCCAAAAGCATTCCGCACACCCACATTTCGCATGGATCTCACTTATGGGAGCGTCCAATTTGGCCGTAAAAGTTGATTCGGTCGCTCGTTTCGGTCGTGAGCCCTCTGTTCGAAATTTCTACAATGAAAATAAATATCTTTTACCTCTTCGTGATGTGTATCCCGACCCTCATCCAATACACTCATTTTTGTTTGTATATTACTTCAATAAGATGGGTTTTTGTATGGTTTAAGATACAATAGTTTTGGAGGGTGTTTTTTTTAGATAGGAAAAGGGAAGATTTTATACGAATAATAAAGAATAATAAAGAAACGTGCTATTTCCACCCTCAAAATATCTTATTTCACCACCAAATTAAATATATTTTCCATTTTACCTCTTTCTTCTTTCACCTATATTTTTTACTACTAAACTAATTAAAATATTTATAAAAAAAACCCCAGCATTTTTACTAGAAATCTCACCCTCTCCACCTTAAGTGATTAATACTTTCGTCAGAGAAAAACATTTCCGAAGGTCAAAAAGAGCAGGAATTCACATTTTTTCAGAAATAAATTAAGAGTGATTGTATAGAAGGTCCTGAACTTCATCCAAAATTGGCCAGTTTGGCATAATATAATTTCGTTTCTTGAAAACAAAATTACATAATCTGTATGTCATCTGATATGGAAGTTTGAAATCTTATAATAAATATTTCATAGCAAAAAATTAAAAAAAAAATTAAAAAAAAATTAAAATATTAAAAAAATAGAAATAGCTTGGAGCACATGAAGATTATGTGAATATAAGGAAGGATGGTGGATTATAAATTTGAAGGGTATTTATGACATTTTATAATATTTGGTGGTGAATTGAGATACTTTGAAGGTGGAAATTCTATCACTCATAGTAAATTATGTAAAAACCTTCTGGTTTATGTTATATATCACAAAACAGGTAGAAAAAATAAATTTGTTTATCTACAATTAATTTTTTTTTATCTTTTTCTCTGATAATGTGAGATTAAAATTGAAGAACAACTGTGTAAAAGTATAACAAGGTGGACCGTTGATGTGAGTAAGCATTATAGCCATTTAAGTCCATTAGAAGCCCATTCTTTTTATTTTTATTTTTTGATCAAATTAGGAGCCCATTTAAATGGTACCAGTACCACAAACAGCACTATCATAATTTATTAATTGTACTATGAATAGTGACGGACAACTTATAAATATTAATATTTTTAACTTGGGGTTTTCTAGGGTCCGAGATGATTGTACTTCTCGGACTGTAAAATATTTAATCTGATGCGTATAAAATAATTAAAAGTGAATCTCAACCATCAATTTTATGTACAACCTATGTACAACCTAGATTTAATCTGGTGCGTATAAAATAATTAAAATTGAATCTCAACCATCAATTTTATGTACAACCTATGTACGACCTAGTACGATACTAAAGATTTGAAAATTAATGTACGAACCCAGTAAAAACACACCGTACCCCATTGTACACACATTGTACTTCATATAAATTACTTAATTAGTCTTCTATATTCAAATGAATTAATTAAAATCCCCATTAAAAAATATTATAATAATCATAATCAATTAATTGTTCTTCCCAACTCACGTGTTGGAAGGGGGCGTGTGATACACGCTCTTTTTTTTTTTTTTTTTTTTTTTTCTTTTCTTTTTTCTTTTTTATTTGTTATATACATTACTTCTTTTTTTGTTTTTTTTTGTTTTTTCTTTTCTCTTTTTTACTTGTTAATTTTATATTTTTTTTATTTTCCTTTTCTTTGTATTTAAATTTTATATTATATCATTATTTTATTTTATTTCAATTATTTAGTTACATAATTTAATATCACATAGTTTCAATAAAATCAAACACTTAATTTGTAAATAAAGACTTTTAATAATTTTGTTTTTATTTATTTTTTCTTTTATTTATTGTTTCCGTTTGAATTATATCTTTTAAATTACTAATTCTATCTTTTTTAATTAGTAATAATTATTATTAATTATTAGTTTTTAATAATAATAATAATAATAATAATAATAATAATAATAATAATAATAATAATAATATTTTTATTACTATATTATTATTATTATTATTATTATTATTATTATTATTATTATTATTATTATTATTATTATTATTATTATTATTATTATTATTATTATTATTATTATTATTATTATTTTATGGTAATTATTATTTTATTATTATTATTATGACGATGAGAGTGGGGGTTTCAAAAAAAAAATAGTAAAAGATCGAACGGTTGGAAACGACGTAGGTAGAGGTCGGGGGAGGAGGAGAGGGAGGGGAGGGGGAAAACCCCCTCTCCATTGGAGATGCTCTAAGGGGGGAAGTACAACCAAAAGACATTGCCTTTTAAACCGAGCCTAGCTTTGCCCATTATAATGATTCGGGAATTTTAATGTAGCAACAACAACAAGGTTATTAACATGTTGTTCATTTTGTTTTTTCAATTTCTTGGTCGTATGGTACCAGTTGATTTATGGGATATTTTCACATTGGTTAGTCGAGCCTACCTTAACGATTCTTTAGGTTTGTAAATTTTTCTTATACATCTCTGCATAAATTCCTAGATGCGCTAGAGGTGATGTGATACGTGAAAATGTATCGCCATTCTTCTAGTGGCACACATGCGAGTTTCTAAGTTAGTTATTGGTTTCAGTTTTTCGGCATCAGTGATCTTCTACAAGTTTTGTCCTCTTGTCCTTGAACATGGAATTTTTGAGCTGCAAATACGGGAACCGCTTAAGGGTAGGAATTACTTGGTCAGACTGCATGTATGGTTACCGACTTACTGTGTGCAGTTTACTCAAACTTAATCTTTTTTGTACGTTACCTATGAACGAACTTATTAGTATGGCTTGAAGCCTGTAATTGTGGCTTTGGCAACGCAAGTTGAACATCTGTTTTTTTTTTTTCTTTCTAAAAGATGTTTCCCTGTCATTTTTATTTCATACATCATCATTGAATTTTGATTGAATTTGTAAATTAACAGTTCATATAAATGCAGGAAATGACATTTAAGGTTGTGAAGCTGCTAATCACAAAGCTGGGCAGACTTCTGAGTCGGCAAAAGACACTATCTTCGAAAACCTTAAAGCGGCCAAGGATAAGTCCTCGATATTAAAGACGATATGAATGGCTCGAATAATAATCGGAGTCATGATGAGAAGCTATAAATTTATAATTGCATGGATGATGAGTGATATATACATAGTACAAATGGATATAATCAACAACTCTAAGTCCCAGTAATTGTTTTTAATATTAATACTCATCATCATGTAAGTGACTCTTTTTTATGATGGTTGTTATGGCTGTTCCCAATAGTCTTATAGTGATGGTTTTGAATTCATTTTTTCATTAAAAAAAAAAAAAAAAAAAAAAAAAAAAACCAGGTAAAGAGAATTTTGTGAAAAAAATGACAAATGACTAAAAGCTCTAACTTCTCTCATACAAAGCTTTTATCTTCATTTGAATTGAACACTTTGACTATAACTCATCATACTTCTAAAACTTGAAAGAATAATGAAAATTCATCTTTAAACAAGTTTTAACACAGTATATCACAGTATGTTATACTTCTATTCTTTTGTAACAAATTGTATTCCCATCAAGAAAAGAGTCTTAAGATTATGTAAACAGAGGACATTGATTTAACTGAAATCCCCTCTGAATTTTCACTCCATATTTCTCTCTGGTTTTTGCCATGGTAGTATCAATACTTTAAAACCCCATCGCCATGGCCTTGTTATCAGTCCCTTCAAACTTCTTATCCTCTTCAACAAGCATTTATCCATCAAAAACTTCATTATTCCTTGAATTTTTTTCCACAAACTCATTCTTTAAACAACTTCAGAGCTTGACAAGTGACATGCTGTCAGCAACCTGTTCAACTTGACAACAAAACCAACCACAAGATTACTCTTGTAAAGAAGAAGAGAAATCCCTGATTAAGTATTCTCGAACAAGTTCAGAACAAATTGTCAGAACACTCGAGGCAATTATTTCCTCAACTCTATCACAGTATCATCAATTAAATAGTTACTCAAATGATATATGTTGCAAAACCATCAAGCAATATAGACAGCTCTAATATTTGCATTGACTCAAGAATTTGGCAGAAGTGCTAGAACTGTAGAACATAAAATTCTATCAAGTATCTAATATAATTTCTTCTTAAAAAAAATATTAAATAACATCTCCATCACCCAACAAGAGTGGTAACAAAGAAACTTTTAATTATTGAAGAATTTTATCAAACACCTTGACTGCGGCACCCACAATTGGATTTTTGTTTTTCGTATGCACACAAGAGTAGATTGACTGACCATTCTCTTACAAGGAATGTCAAATGCCTAACCGAAAAATCACATGCTAATTTATTGCCCCAAATAAGTTTGCAAGAAAAGGAGGTAACAATGGATGATGATTTTTCTAAACAAATGATCGATGATTAATATTGAAGGAAAAGATCGAACAAAAGAAACACAGGATGATTTCTTGCACCAAAAAAGTTTGCCAAAAAGGGAGTTACAAATCGATGATGAGTTTTCCAAAAAATAAAATGATCGATGATTAATATTGGAGGAAAAGATCGATGATGAATCCTGGTACTTTTTTTCTTAGAGGAACGATCTTTAATGAATAAAGGGGGTTAATGGAATTAGATTTTTAGTTTAAGAAGAACTCTAATTAGTTTTGACGTAATGTTGTATCTTATTTGATATGATTTAAAATTTGTTGATTTATAATTAACTTTTAGATTATTAATTTTTTCATTATGTTTTAAGTTTAATTGAAAGGGAGTTTTATGTAATTTATTTGTAACCCATAGATCGTACATTTGTTTGCTAGGTACGTACTAATCTTATGTGTCATATTTTTATTGGCTCATAGTGGTTCGAGAAGTACAACACTCTCGGACCCTAGACAACCCCTTTTAACTTTTAACTCATTATAAGCGTAAAAAGGATTTACATATACCTTAATAAACGAAAATTAATTGAGAAAAAAAAAGTTACAAAGTAAAAAAAAATTCATTCGCGTTTTCCCGTGAAAGATTCGGGCACTGGGTTGCATGTTGGGTTTTCAGTTTTCAGGATTCGAGGTTGTTTAGGCTTCGAAAGACGTCTTTGTTTTTCAATGATTTGCAATATTTTAAATTCTAATAATTGTTAGTAGAAACTTAGATTTTTTGACTATGCAAATTTAGCCATTCTTAGATGATGAAGTTCTACTCTACTAGAATTATGATTTTACATATTTTTTGTCATTGTTCATTTGTTCTATTTTTGTTATGATTGTAAGCAGGGAAATGAGATGGTACATGTGGTTATTTACATTGAGTTGATTTGAACCATAGATCTACAAATAATCACACACACTCATGTGTATGTGTGCTTAAAGATAGTTATTTAATCATATCTACAGTTCAAATACACCCGATTTAAATAACCAAGTGTATCATCCATCGTGCGCATCGCACATACGCATGGGCATTAAACAAGCAAAATAAAAAATTGATGGGCCCACATGGTAACTCAACTGGTTTCAGGGTGGTAAGTTGATACAAGATTTTAGGATCAAATACTGACAGTCACAGTGTGAGAATTTGAACCGAAAAGATGTGCCACTTTAAAATACAAGATCCTTGTATAGAGTCAGTGGCGGAACCAAGGGGGGCCATGGCCCTCACAACATTTCTCAAGTTCATATTATTTTATATAGAGATATAAAAAAATTGTGTATAATCGCAAAAATCGGCCCCCTCTCATAAATATTTTAATGCATTCGACCCCTTGCAGAGTTTGAATTCTGACTCTGCTAGTGTATAAGTGTGATGATTAATACATATATCCACTAAATCTATACATCATATTATGCAATTGTTAAGGTAGAGATAACTTTAATTAAGGAATGGGTTTTAGAACAAATCATTATAAATATTTTCTGTTTGAATGCAAACCATTGACTGTGTGCAGTTGAAATGTGAGCCTCACTTAAAGCTCAGTTGATGTGGTTTTCACTTAAAGAACCAAACATACCCTCTTCGGATATCCATTTTATTAATTACCCAAATCAAACACCATTAAATTAGTCATAATTAATTAATTAATAATAAAATCACTAAGCTAACCTAAGCGGCCATCTTTATAAAAGCAAAACCCTCATGTTTCTGATATGATAGAATTATATAGAGCAATAATTAATGATGAGAGAAAAGTACTTATTGAGAATATTAGTACTATTGATAGTATTAATAGTTGGTCCGGGTGCAGCGAAGACAAATTTGCATGATTACGGTGATGCATTGTCGAAAAGCATATTGTTTTTCGAGGGCCAAAGGTCGGGGAAGTTGCCTCCGTCGCAGCGTTTGGCGTGGAGGAAGGACTCTGCTCTTCACGACGGCACAGACAAGGGCGTATGTGTCTTTTTCTCTTTCATTTAGTGGCTATGTATATATATAATCGAGGTCGAGTATATGTTATATCTGGTGAAATGTATGCTACGTAAATAGTCAAATATATATATTATATGGATTTTAATAACCTATAAAATTATTTATGTACCTCTTGAGATAGCAAATAGGATGGGAAAAAAAAAACCTTATTATTAATTAGTAGAAATGTGATGTTTGTGTATGTTATAAATATGTTATAAATATGTGATATCTCCTAGATGAATTTAAGGGATTCCAACTTCCAAGTGTATATGTGCTATTTTGAGTTTTAGATTTTCTGAATATTTAGCATTTTTCCCCCTCCAAGTATTTATTTATAATTTTATTTGGTAGAGCCCAATATATTTTGTACGATCAACGTCTTTCCATGAAATTTACTCAAGCATGCTATACACATACGGAAACAGAAATCGGTAACAGGTTAGGCTTTATGTTGTGTTTCCATTAAAATTAAAAGATAGTGGTATTCAAAAAGATAATTATAAATAATAATAATTCTATGGATTATATTTATAGACTATACATAATTCCTTTTTTTTTTTTTTTGAATAAATTTAATTAGGCAAAAAGATGAATAGATTAGTTAAATGGATGTTTCCTATGATGCCAATCAACGTGATATGTAGTCCCATGGACCTCGTCGGCCTCTTGCTCTAAAGTCTAAACAACTTTTTTAACAACGAATTTTATTTCTACGGATTAAGGAAAGAGAAAATCACATAGTTTTATTTTATTTAAGCATTTTTTAAACTATATATAAGATATCCAATCATGGTTTATAACTTAATAGTCTTAGAGCTCGTATGATTACCTTTATCGGATAAGTTTAGAATAGATGGAATTGGATTAATTTCTTACTGACTAATTAATTAATTAGTTAGTATGATGTTTCGTATGAAGATTAGATTTGTATTAAATATGTTAAATTATGGTATTATATGTGATTTGTTTGTAAAACCTTTTTTTTTAATAAAATTAACATGTAGTTTGAAGGATGAAATAATTTTTTACTTGTTTAGTCACCCCCTATTAAATTAATTTCTGAGGGAGGGGTGCTACTAATTTAAGAAAATAGTAGCATTTAATAGCAAACTTTGATTTTAGTAGCGCGTTTACAAAAATGTGAATATTGTCAAACGAACGTGTTACTAGCCCTTACTATTTAGTCAATAGAACATTATAACAGTAACCGAATGAGCCATTATACCATCTTATTATACGATTTATATTCATTATATTCAATGTAACATTCCATGAACACCGAACTCTAGAGGCTCCTTATTATATTTACACAAGAATTTACATCACTTAGGCCTCGTTTGGTTGGTGAGATTATACATTATTAACTAAATAATCGGATTTTTTTTTATGTTTGATATCCCAATAACTTGTTAGGTCAACCCGCAAATATTATGTTATCAATTATCATGGCTTATTTTGCGCAATATTTTGAGAATTGGAACAATATATGAACATCAATTGTTATTGAAATTTTGAAATAGATTTTAAAAACAATTGAAGAAAATATAAATATTCTACTATATAATTAATCCCTTTACATTTCTATCATTTCTATTAATGAATGTGATGCCATGTTTTTTCCATAAATCTATACAAATTAAGTTTGATGATGTAACTCTTTTAAGTTTTTTTCTCAATACCAATTGATCCGAAGTAAAAATAAAATAATAATAATAATAAATAAATAAATCGATATACAGGTGGACTTAACAGGAGGATATTACGACGCCGGCGACAATGTGAAATTCAATTTCCCGATGGCGTTCTCAACAACAATGCTGGCGTGGGGAGTGCTCGACTACGGCAGGTCCATGGGACCGGAGTTGCATAATGCACTCGAGGCCGTCCGATGGGCGACCGACTACTTCCTCAAATCCACCGCCACTAACGGCGTCGTTTACGCTCAGGTGGGCGATCCCAACGCCGACCACAATTGTTGGCAAAGGCCCGAAGACATGGACACCCCTCGTACCGTTTACGCTGTTACTGAAAAGGCTCCCGGTTCGGAAGTTTCCGGCGAGATAGCCGCGGCTCTTGCGGCGGCGTCTTTGGTGTTCAAGGCGTTTGGGGATAGGGCTTACTCTAACATGCTTCTACAAAGAGCCTCCAAGGTAAATAACATATAAAATAGCATATCTTTTTTGTGCAACATTCTTGATTTCTCAAAACAAAAGCAAACATTATTGATCATGTATTTCAAATTTTGGGAAAAATACAGTTTTAGCCCGTCACATTAGCATCGATTTCACATTTGGTCCCTTATGTTCACAAAAAAACTCATTTGGTCCCTCATGTTTCAAAAATTCAACACTTTTAGTCATTTCCGTTAATTTTCGGTTAAAACTAACAGAATCAAGCCTATGCCCATCAATAACTTTACTGCCAGACTGACGGTAAATTGACGGAAATGACAAAAAACGTTAAATTATTGGAAAATGAGGGACTAAATGTGTTTTTTGTGAATATAGGGGACCAAATGTGAAATCGGTGCAAACTTAAGGGGTGAAAACTGTAATTTTCACTTCAAATTTTATATTAGGACAAATTTCACTTTTCCCCCTTCTAATCTGGGCGGGATCACTTTACCCCCTTCTATTTTCGATTGAATCAATTTACTCCTCCTCAATTTGTAAGTTTATCTCAGTGTGACCATGACCGTTAGTTTTCAAACTTCGAACCTTAACATTGTTTGGTCAAAGCTCGGAAATTACAAAAACGCCCACCCCTTCCTAGTTGAGTTAGTATAATCTTTAATTGGAACTGTAATATCTAAAAATAGAGGATCAAATTGCAAACTGTAATCCCGACCCAGAGTAGAAGGGGAAAAGTGGAATGTGCCCTTTATATTATTAATGTTTAATGCAAGTAATCAAGTATAATCTTCTCAGTCAGTTAGTATTGTAAAATTTTCAAATCACTTAAATTTATTATTAATGACTTTATTTCTAATAAATGATATATGTATGTTCAATAATGCCTAAGCTTATTTTTTATTTTTTATTTCATTTTAATTTGTTACACACCAGGTATTTGAGTTTGCAGACAAGTACAGAGGATCTTACACGGACAGCATTGGGGAAGGAGCATGCCCTTTTTATTGTGATTTCAGTGGTTATCATGTACAATATTAATCTACATTTATTAAATTAATATAAACCATATTTAGTTAATTAATACAAATTTTAATGAAAAAATAAATAAAATCAATTATTAAATTTGCAGGATGAATTGCTTTGGGCAGCTGCTTGGCTACACAAAGCCACAAAAAGCCATGTCCACTGGAACTACCTCGTACAGAACATGAACAACTTCAAACCACATATTGAAGGTAGCATGTTTGAATTTGGTTGGGATGCTAAGCATGCTGGAATTAATATTCTTGTTTCCAAGGTATATATATCTATATATATAATTATATTATATATATGTATAAGTTTCTTAGATTCCTACATTAAATTCATATAAATTATTTTCATTGCATATATAAAGGGCAAATTACGGCCACTCCTGAGATATAGTCAAATTACGAAAAAACCCTTTTGTTTGGGAAATTACAGCCACCCTTCTTTTAAATATTTTTACATAAAATTTAGGTAATTCGGATATTTATCGAACCAAATCGAATATTTAGTTCGGTAAACGGTATGAAATGTTGGCGTACCAAAATTTCAGTTCGGTGTTACCGAATTAACATCCTTTTACCTCTAGAACGGTCTTTTCGTAAGATAACACATAGTTGAGGGGTGGCTGTAATTACCTAAACATGAGGGGGGTTTTCGGAATTTGACTATAACTCAGGGAATGGCCGTAATTTGCCCCTATATATAAATCCCATACTAATATTTCGAGCCAATTGTCTTTGCAGTACGTCGTAAATCGTAGTTTGGAAGCTACAACCCCTTTTCTCTTCTACGCAGACAGCTTCGTATGTTCTGTGTTGCCCGAATCTCCCACCAAAATAGTGAACTTTTCTCCTGGTATGTATAAATGGATATAATGTATTTTCGTATGTGTGCGTTTTTTGTTCGTGAATAAACACTAAATACTATATTTGGTGTATCTCATCTGATGTAGTAGCACTGTAAAAATTAATAGACCGGTTTTCAATGTTAATGTAATTTTTTTTTATCAATTGCAGGTGGGCTTTTGGTAAAAGAAGGCGTGTGCAATATGCAACACACGACCGCAATTTCGTTTCTACTATTAGCGTACGCCCGCTACTTGAAAAACTCCAACCACGTAGTACGCTGCAATAATAACGTGATCATCACTCCGAAGCGGCTCATTCATTTCACAAGAAATCAGGTAAATTAATAACATATTTGTCGGAGATATAAATATTAAATGATACATCTCACTAAGTTTCTGATCTGAGTACATTTCAGTTCACTAACAACCTAATATTTATATCTCCAACAATGTTCATTTGATGCTACACCGATTGAAATACACGTCTGATTGATACTGTATACCATATCAATCATTCATATTTAATCGACACACAAAGACATACGAATCCGTAATCGATGCTAAATTTTGAACAAATTAATGCAGGTGAACTATATATTAGGTGATAATCCAATGTCAATGTCATATATGGTGGGATATGGAAAAAAATATCCACAACGGATTCACCATAGGGCCTCTTCATTGCCTTCAATAGTTGCAAAGCCAGAGCATATTGAGTGCAAGGGTGGTACGCCCTATTTCTTGAGTGGTGCCCCGAATCCGAATATGCTGACCGGGGCAGTGGTGGGTGGGCCCGATACCGATGACACGTATGCGGATGATCGTGTTGACGCAACAAAATCGGAGCCCACTACTTATGTGAATGCACCTCTTGTGGGCCTACTGGCTTACTTCAATGCACATTCTTGAACTTTTGTATGAATTGATGTACTCCTTCCGTCTCTTTTTAAGTGTCGCTTAAGGTAGATGCACACTAATTAAGAAAATTATTAAATAGACTTGATTCGTGAGAAAAGTCTGTATTTGGCCAAATTATCCCTTGGTGGATTTTCATGTTGTGTTTCTACTTTTATTAATCTATCATTAATCTTGGGATAAAGTTCGAGAAGATTAATTAATTAGGATTTAGGCCTATTTCAAAACCTGGTCGGACATAGAACGGACAACCAACTGAGTTACTAGTTGGACCGATTCAATCGAGTTTCAGTCGGGTGTTTATATATTTTTTACTTTTAGTTATTTACAAATAGTTAAGAAATAATTATATAGTAAAAACACATTAGAAATCCTATAATTGATAAGAATTAACCTAATCTTCGATTTAACCAATTATTATCCAATAATACTTTTAAAATATAAAACACAAAAATTACCATAAATACCAAACCATTAATTTAAAATTTTACTAGATAATTTACTTTTGTATATTATTTTTATTTCTCATTCCATTATCCTACTAATTTTCCCAAAAAAATCCGATTTCACCGTTTTTTTGGTTTCCCGGTCTAATCCAAGATATTTCCGGTTCGCTGGTATTGACTCGGGCCCAACGATTTTTGTGATGGGCACGAAAACACGTTTTTAATCTGAAACTCATTGCTTCCCAGTAGCGATTCTAACAGAAGAACTATTTCCCTTTCATACTACACTCCGCAAGGTCAGGGAGAAATCAAAATCAAAATCAAGATCAAAATCGCAGAAAACAAAAGTTTGAAATAGAATTGGGGAAGAAAATGAGTCAAAGAAAATCTGTCAATGGGAGGCCATCTGGAACGGACGGCTCTGATTATTCTTACCGTATGGTCGTCGATTCCAGTAAGCCCTAATTCGATTTTCCCATTTTTTTTTTCAATTTTTTTAATTTTAATTTTTAGGTTATTATATGTTTTTTTCTTCTTATTCTTTAAATTGAAGGGTATACAAAGGTTGCTGAAGGAAAATCTCGTCTAGGTTCACTGATCCTTACCCAGGTATATAGTTAGATACACAATCAAGTTAGGCCTCGTTCGGTTGGGAAGATTAGTCATGATTAATTAAATAATTCGACTTTGTTTGATGTTTTTGGTATCCCGATAACTTGCCGTGTCGACCTGCAAATATTATATTATCATGACTTATATTGCCTTCTAGGTATGTTTTTATTGGTTTGTCGAAGGTCCAATTATAATTGGGTTTCATTAGATCATTTAATCTTATTTTGGCTAATCTTATCTTGGAACCAAACGAGGCCTTAATGTGTATGATTTATAGAGATGAATTATGGAGAAAAGAAGAGATATTTAAATGATTTGTTCAATTTGTTGCAGGGTTTTATTCAATTAATTGGTGCAGTAATTCTATTTCTATCTACTGTGGAAGGGGGTGGCGTTCTCGATAGACTTTCCGTTTCGTCGAGTGTTATTTTCTTTATTTCTCTGTTATTAGGAGAATTAGGTACGGTGAATTTGTTATGTTTTAAATACGAAAAGTTTATCTCGTATTTTTAATTTTTTTTAACTTGAATATTTGATTTTTGTTTGTTATTTTTCAAGGTCGCAAGCGCAGTCGAGTTAACCTTTTGAAGCTGTACTTGTTTGGATCGGCAGTTGCTGCCCTTATCTCGATTGTTTGTCTCCTCAAGAGTGGAGAATCGGTTAAGGTAGAATCTTTTTTCGTTTCCTTTTTCTTGAAAATTGGTTTTTGTGACGATGAGGAAGAGTAACTAGCTATTACGTGTAGAAAGTAATGCTGTTAAATATGTCTGCAAGAGATTGCCCGATTGTACGGTTTTGTGACCGTAGATTCAGTGTCAAGAATTGAGATCAAATTTTATCAACACCATTGTTACAATTAGTGAACTAAAATGTTAGTTGATTAACCATTATCGTATGTGTTGGTTGAATTATATAATGAATCAAACTCGATGGCTCATTTGAGTAGGAACACCTTGTTGAGTTTGTCTACGATTATTTTCGTACCCAAGCAAAATGTTTTTTACTAGAATGAACCTGTTTAATTTTATGTAATATTTTCCTAATTTGTGCGTTTATTTTTTTTTTTGTGTAAAATTTTATCTTTAAGAGCTTAAAAGTTGCATTCAATAATACGTTCGTTTTTTTTTTGTCCGAAAATCATATTCGGTATCCTTATACCATCAGCTTATTTTCGCACTCTCACTTTATGTCTGATTTCACTTCAGGCAGGCCTATGTTTTGCATTCCACTTTTGTATGTATAAATAAATAGTAGAGTTCATTTATTCGTCGAAGTATACATTTATTCATTATTATTCATCCATTTGATGTTGAAGGTTATTTGTTCGACTATTGCTCGATCTTTAATTTCTACAATGACATTGTTTGGTTATTATCATCATCAACTTCTTTCAGTTCGACTAATTTAAAGATATTATGAAATACACGATTATTATCAAGTGTTAACATATTTTGAACAGGTTATGAAAGATCTGAGTACGTGGCAGTCATCAAAGTTTGAGCTCTTAAAAATCGCTGCTGTTTTACTCGGTAATTTTTTTTTTTTTTTTTTTGGGTGCAGTGTGTTTATTAATGATTTTTGTCTTGACTTTTTTTCTTTCTGTAATGGTGCCTATCTATATGCAGGAATGCTGGTACAGATATACGCAACGAGCGTGGCTACCTCTCTCATTCACAATATGGCTCCTCCCAAAAGGGCGTAATCGTAATATTCGTTGATACGGGCAGAGCAAAGATGCTCTCTTGTGCCCTTTCTCTTTTCGAACTATAGATGAAAAGCAAATTTTGGAGACTTTTGAGTGTAGTTTATGTAGTTGCGTTGGAAATCAAGAATCTTGCACTTCATTCCTATCAATTAATGATGATTTTATTGATTAATGCAATATTTTAAAATTTAAATTTTATCTTTCTTTGATATAATAAGTAACATAAGAACTAATTCTTATTGGATTATATAAAATTGAAAAGTAAGTAAAATAAAATTATTGGACAAAATTAAAAAAATGTATATATTTAAACATTATGATTCATGTGTAATAAGTCATCTTATGAAATTATTGATTTAAAATATGTTTAAACAATTAAGATTACAGTCGATTATTCATTGATTTTTTGGAAAACATTGATTTTTTTTTTTAAATTATCTTTTGAAGTCGTAGTTCAATATATATGTACACTAGTATATAAACTATTCTTTTGTTCACTAGTATAATTTTTTGTTTTTTTTTTAGGGATTTTTATGCAAAAGTCCCCAACCAAGCATGTTTATTATTCTAGGTATAGGAGACATATCTCTTTCACCAATAAGCCCATCCCTTTAATATTTATTATAACTAAAGGAAACATTCATGTATATCCCAATATTACCCTCAATCATTTATACCCAATTCTTAATTGTAATCCAAATTAATCAATTTTGTCCATAAAAGTTCAATTTTGACCACAAAAATTCAATTTTGACTTTTTTTTGGAGTATAATTTAATATGCTCCAATTTCATCCTTAACTTAATTTAATCTCAATTTGACCCCAAATTTCACAAATTATTAAATTTTGACCCAAAATTTTTTTTTTTTTCAAAAAATTTTTTTTTTTCAAAAACTTTTTTTTGCCGCCGGATTCCGGCGTTGACCGGCGGTCAACGCCGGTCTCCGGCGTTGATTTTTTTTTCTTCGGATTTTTTTTCCGGGATTCCGGCGTTTAGCCCGGCGTCAACGCCGGTTTCCGGCGTTGACTTTTTTTTTTTTTTATTTTTCTTTTTTTTTTTTTCTTCCGGCGGATTTGTTCGCCGGTTTCCGGCGGTCTCTTTTTTTAGTGTTTTTTTAAGTTTTTTGTTTTGTTTGGTTTGTTTTGTTTTTCCACGTCCGCCGCTAAACGTTGACCGTAATTGTGCTGTCACTGACAGTAAATTAACGTAATTATACTGTCAATGATAGTTAATTAACGTAATTGTACTACCGTTGACATTACATTTTATGTAATTGTGCTGCCGTTGACAGTAAATTAATGCAATATTATATTTTTTTATTTATTATTATTTTTTTTTATTTTTTTTTGATTTGTTGACAAGTCAACGTAATTATATTACTGTCGTTGACAGTAAAATAACTGTAAACACAATAATATTACTGTCAACAACATCAATATTATTATTTTTTTGTGGTGTTTGTATTAATATTACTGTCTATTATTGTAATATTACTGTAAACACAATAATATTACTGTGGTTGACGGTAATATTACTGTTTGTTATAGTAATATTCCTGCCAACCACATCAATATTATTCTTTTGTTTGGATATTTTGTTTGTTTGAGTTATTCACGGAGTAACGTAATAATATTACTGTCTACTATTGTAATATTACTGTTGCTATAGTAATATTACTGTCACTCACAGTAATATTAATTCTTTTGGTTTTTTTTATTTTCTTTAAATTTGTTGAACGGACAACATAGTAATATTACTTTATTATACAATAATAATGAATTTTGTTGTGTTAATATTAATGTGCTAGAGATTAATATAGCAATATCACTGTGTTAAACTATAGTTTAGTTATTTTTACTGTGTTTAACAGTAATATAGTTAATATTACTGTCATTCAAAGCAATATTGTTGTTTAAACGGAAAAAAAAGTTACAGAAAAAAAAATTAAAAAAAAAAATAAAATAAAAAAAGTAAAAAAAAATCAACGCCGGAGACCGGTGTTTACCGCCGGTCAACGCCGGAATCCGGAAAAAAAATCCGGAAGAAAAAAAAAAATAAAATAAAAAAAAAATTAAAAAAAAAAAATAAATAAAAGTCAACGCCGGAATCCGGAAAAAAAAAATCCGGAAGAAAAAAAAAAAAAAAAAAAAAAAAAAAAAAAAGGTCACCGCCGGAATCCGGCGGAAAAAAAAAGTTTTTGAAAAAAAAATTGTGAAAAAAAAAAAAAGTTTTGGGTCAAAATTGAATAATTTGTGAAATTTGGGGTCAAATTGAAGTTAAATTAAGTTAATGATGAAATTGGAGCATATAAAAGTAAGAGGGGTTATTTTAGTCCTTTACATAAATCTGGACCATGTGTGGACTTATTGGTAAAGGAGAATATTGTCTGGATCTCTTTATGAATAAGTTCCCACTGATGGGCTTATTTGTAATATGCCATTTTTTCTATTTTATTGGGTCAACAAAAAATAGATTTTTATGTTATTACATTTATGTTACCAATAGAAGACAATATATTTTTTTATTTTTCCTATAGATGTTCTTAACAAGATAGTTGAATTATTTGCCAATTATTTTATCTAATAAGAGATTTGTTTTTTTCAAGGATATTATAATTCCAAATATAATTAAATAGTGCTTTAGTGATAAGTGATACAAATAACCCTAAAAAAACACTTGAATTGGGTAAATGTTACATAAATATACTTTAAAAGGGATTAATGTTGCATAATCTATACTCTAAGAGTGCAAAGTGTATTTAACCCTAATTATAACTATTTGTTAACTAATTGCGGAGGATAATAATGAATTGAGCAAAAAAGGCGCCTTTTGTCGAGCAGCAATTTACGCAGGGTACACTCCACAAGCAAACATGGTCAACCTTCACATAATTTCTTGACTTAATTTAATGGCGCCAATTTTGGGTCTGACTTGTACACGTGGTCTGCGTTCATAGGGTAACATCACATGGCCCTATCATAGTCCATGGACTATTCTAACTCCTGATTTCATTTTCTGAAATGATTTGTGCAGGCACATATTAAACAGTCAAGCACATTTTTTACCATTCTTCAAAAAACAAAAAGTGAAAAAACTCAAAAACTCTCTCAACCTTTCGATTTTCTTTCGCAAAGCCCGTGCAAATCGTCAACAGATCGGAGGTAATTTTTACGTTTTTACGATCCTCTTGTTATGTAGATTACGAATCCGAAAAAAAAAACGAAAAAAATCGGACTTTGGCCTGCTCGTGTGAATTTACACGAGCGCATCCACTGCGCTCGTGTAAATCCACACGAGCAGGCTTTGTTAATTTTTTTTTTTTAATATTCTGCTCGTGTGATTTCACACGAGCATACCTTCTCTGTTCGTGTGAAATCACACGAGTGGGTTAAAAAAAAACAAATTTTTTAGAATTTAAAAAAAAAAAATTAAATAGCTCGTGTGATTTTAAACGAGCAGGTGCCACCTGTTCGTGTAAAATCGCACGAGAGAATATTAAAAAAAAAAAAAATTGTTAATGTGCTCGTGTGAATTTACGC
>NW_012192906.1:609475-625792 GCF_000504015.1 Erythranthe guttata
TACGCGAGCACTTGGCAAGTGCTCGTGTAAATTCACACGAGCACATGGAATAAAAAAAAAATTCATCTCCTCGTGTGAATTTACACGAGCACTTGCCAAGTGCTCGCGTAAATTCACACGAGCAGATAAGGTTGTGGGAAAAAACGAAAAACTTACATTCGTGTCTAAGTTGTTTGGATCCATCGCAAAAATTGTTGAATATCTGAAATTTTTTCACTTTGAATGTTGAGTTTTATATTTTATAGGATTGGGTAGGAATAGTACAAAAGGTAAATAGTTATGGTAAAAAGGTAAAAAATCATGGTAAAAAAATGCCTGAATGTTTAATTTGGCCTGCGTATATTATTACCGTTTCATTTTCCTTCAATTCAAACTATGATTGGATTAATACACTTTGCACCCTTAATTATTTAAAATTCAATTTCACTCTTAAATTTTGGGGTTACATGCAGTTAGACGATATTTTTCCATTTCTTTTATTAAATTCTTTCCGCTCAAGCCAGTTTTCACGAGTTTAAGATTCAACTCGAATCACAATAGTAAAATTCGAGCTCAAATATTTTTTATTTTGAAATTAGTAATCTCGATCATGTATAAAATTTAAAAAGAAATAGAAGACTCGTGAGCCGATCCTCCAATGCAATCTAATTTATATTGGATTTTATGTTTATAAAAAGTAAAATTACTGAATAATATATCATTACTCATCCACATGTCATGTATACAATAATATGAGATCAATCCCGCAAGGATGGCCTAGCGGTTGGAGCAAGTGTTTATGTGTCAATTTATCCACGTTTAAATTTCATTGTCAATGGTCACTAGGTGGAGTTTGTCGCACGTGGTTAACCTAGAGCGGTTTACGTCTCTCGTATTGTTTGCAAGCTATTATACGAAAGTGTAGGTTCCTTCATTACCAAAAAAAAAAAAACATCTGAGATTCAAGAAATGGTCTAGCGGTTGAAGCAAGTGCATCCTTATCAATTGACCCAAGTTCAAATCATCTTGCCAAAGGTCATTATGTCGAGCTTGTCACACATGGTTAGTCTAAAACGGCTGATGTCTCTCATATAATTTGGAAGCTATTATACAAGAGTGTAGATTAACTCAATGCACTTATATAGTTAGAGCTGCAAGTTCCTTCATTACCGACAAAGAAAATGAGATCAAACTGTAAAAAGCAAGTACCAATATTAAATAGTAAATACAACATTGCTTAGATAAGATCGAATTGCATAAAATAATTAAGCAATAATGGTCCTATTTCATGGAGTTCATTTTAGAAGCAATACACCCCCCTTTTAATTTGCTTGACCTACATAAATTAAATTGAATTATAATAATAACACCTAGATTTCACATTAGAAGCAAAGCAAAACTCACGATCTAGAAATAACTCAAACCCCTTATCATGTGACTGCAACAGAATTTTTATATAATATTAATTAATAAATGTATTCACATCTAATTGCATTTGCATGTGCCTCCCCTCCATATTTTAACATATAGTTTAAATTATAATAATTCAATCAATAAAATCACCTGACATTTTCAGACCTTTATAAAAACCCCTCTTAAATTCCTCAAATCTCAAATCTCACCATATCAAAAAAACCCATCACAAGTTAATTTTTCATAAACACACACACACACACACACACACACACACACACACACACACACACACACACACACACACACACACACACACACACACACACACACACACACTAAAATTGAATATGGCTGCACAAATAATCTCTTCTTGTACTAAACATTTTCTCATAATCCTCACCGTATTTCTAACGCTGACGTCGCTCGCCCGTCACACTTCTGCAGCTTCCAAAAAAGTGTCGTTGTCGGCATCGCGGGCCTTCATAAAAAAATCATGCAATACGACGACGTATCCATCCCTCTGCATCAAAACCCTAACCCCCTACGCCCCCTCGGTGGGGACCAGCCGCTTCAAGCTATGCAACGCGGCCCTTTCGGCCGCCATAAAGGCGGCCGGAAACTGCTCCGCGGCCGTGTCGAAGCTATCGTCGACACAAAAGGGGATTGCGAGGCCGGAGGCGCGCGCGATTAAGGAGTGCATAAGCGATCTGAAGGATGCAGTGTACGAGCTGAAGCAGACGGTGGCCGCAATGGGCCGTCTGGGGAAGGGCGCCGACAGGGATTTCCAGTGGGCGAATGCGAAGACGTACGCCAGCGCAGCGATAACCGACGCGGAGACGTGCGTGGACGGGTTCTTGGGCCGGAAGGTGAACCCGGTTGTGAGGAAGAAGATTAGGAGCTGTGTTGTTGGTGTGGAGAAACTCATTAGCAATGCCTTGTCACTTATTAATCGCCTTTACTGAACCCTAATTATTTATACATAAATAATTAATTGTTGTTTGTTTTTAGATATAATACTATCCCATATCCATAATATGAAATTCAAAGTTATTTTCCTCAAATCTAATTAAATCATCTTGTTACAATAAGAACCTAAGTTATGGCACTTTGTCTTGTGTCGAATCAATCTGTTTTTTAATATTTTCTTCATTATATATACATATTTTCTTACATATCAAATATTGCCACTAATTATGCATATTTTCTTCATTGGAAATATTAACATGACACTTTGAAATGATTATATATATATTCTCTGAAATTTAAAAACAATAATTAGGGAAGGTGTTATAACATGACATGCTTTGGGGGTAAATATAATTTAGGGTAAATTACAGCCACACCCTGAGAAAAGGTTATATTACAACCAAAAAAAAAAAAAAAACCCTCATGTTTGGGTAATTACGGCCACCTCTTAACTATGAATCTTCTTACATGTTCACCCTTGTAGTGTAAACTTAGTGGAATCTTGTCCACCCTTGTAGTGTCAAACTTAGTGGAATCTTCTAGATTATGTGGAATATTCTTCAATTTGTACCCGTGTTACCCCATTCGAGCTCCACATTCTGAAACAAGATGATCATAAGATGTGTCTCTTGACTTGTAAATATCAGGTTGTGGTGCATCAAAAATTGCATTTTTGCACAAAATGAGTAAAAACTAGAGATAATTTCATGGAACTTAGAAGATTTTGTTGAATTTGACACCATAAGGATAAACGTGTGTAAGACGATTCATAGTTGAGGGGATGGTTGAAATTACTCAAACAAAGATGGGTTTTCTCGTAATTTGATCTTGGATCAGGGTGACCGTAATTTACCCACCCTATAGTTTATTTATTAATTAAGTAGGAGATATTTGTGATCATACATGGTTTGTTTTCTTCAATTTTGTAGAGGTAATGTAAAATTATTTTTAAGATGTGTGTGTTTTAGTGGTAGTTTGAGGGGTGTAGTTGTAATTTTCTAAGGGTGAGGATTCTTTTTGTAATTAGACGAAATCACAAGGAAGGTAACCATAATTATCTCAGTTAGTTAGACAAATCTCTTGAGGAATAAAATAACTTAATATTTTCTGAGTGATTTGGATCTAGTACTGAAGAATAAATTGGTGATATGTATCATGTATGTGTGTACCTTAATGTGGCTGTAATGACTTAATCTGAAACTTAATAAATTAATTTCAACTTGTCTCGATTATTATTAAAAAATAGAGAACATATTGTTTTTGGGAAGAATATGGATCTAGAATCCAAGAAAAATAACTGGAAAAAAAAACAATAATTTAATACTCGATAAATTAATAATCTCGTTTAAATAATAAATATTTTGAATCCCGACTCGGTGTAAACATACTTAACTATTAGTTCATTAATTTAATATTTCACTATATTAATAAAATTTCGCTAGTCTCGATTATCGAACATTTCCACATAATTAATTATCAATAGATTTTAACATCTTCGGAACAATTAGTACCCGAAAAGAGGGGTTTGATCGCATTGTTCAAGATCTAGACTTTAATGTAAGTCATGATTCCAAGTGTAAAATATTTGCAGCTAGAAAAATCAGTTTATTTTGCTGTTATTAATATTATACTTCTTTTTCTACAACTTGCTAAAATTCAACATTCTGAAATTCTTTTCCCACTGGAAATTGCATTCGTCAAGTGTAAAATAATTTGCAAAAGAAAATATGTAATGCATAGTTATTTATGTATTAATTTTAAATTGGATTGTTAAATATAGAGAGAGTAATAGTCACATACCAGAAATTAAGAAATTAGAGCTCATTAGGCTAAGATTATTTTTAACAAATAATAAACTCTGATATTCGATAACTTGTTCTAGGAGATGATAAGTTGTTATTCTTTATCTTTAAAATTAATTTTGGAAGTGTTTGAATAATATGCTTACGAGTTAATTTTATTGTCTTTGTGATCTTAAATGAAAATATGAGGAATATGTACTCTTTACAAATGATCTTACAAGCGGACCTCAAGGAACTTATTTTTTGAGTTTTAATTTAAGATAAAAAAAATAGAAGGTTAACCGATATTTTGGAAGTGCTTACAAGATGTTAAACATCTTATAAGTTATTTTTAAGAACTTTTAAGCTTAGTCAAATACTCTTTTGATTTATAAGTACTCGATGTGTTTGCATAATATATTATATTGTTTAGTTTATATATGTAAAATATTTCAAATGTACTTATAAGTGGATTTAAATAAAAATAACTATCGTACACCAAATTTAGGACCATAAAATTATTCTTTATGATCAGTTGATCACAGTTTATTTTCCACCAAAAAGTCATACGAAAAATAGAAGAAAAAATGAAATTCGAGGTTACAAGTATTTTCACTTGTTTTTTAGTCTGAAATTTCATTTTATTTTTCCAAATTATAATATGAATTGTTATAGTCTTGCTAGAAAATCACTAGACACTAGACAGTGTATGTAATATTGTTGATAGATTTGCATATATAAGACCAACGATTTATTTAATTTTAATTTGGGCCATATTTTTCATATAGATCGGGCTTTATTGATTAGAAATGGGCTCACGGCAAGTCGTTCATGCTATTTAAGGGTATGAAATATTTTTTGATGCAGTATATTATACAATTTTATTTGAAGGGTATAAATGTCTTCATCCTTTTAAATACTATTGTTAATCGTGTTAAAGCTTAAAACATTAGGAGTAAATATTATTCTTTTAACTACAGTTTTGGATCCCTCTCTTCGAGATCTTATGGTGATTTGATACGATTTTGAGCTTTGGATCTATTTCGGCAATTGCTTTACCGTATATATGTATTTTAAAGATGGCGAGTCTTCTTGTTGGGGTAATTAGTTTTTCGGTAGCATGAATTTGACGGGCTACCCATCGTTAAATTTCTCTCATCGAGATCTATTTTTGGATGTAGACACGACCATGAGCTGGTTTTTGGCCCGGAATCGGTCCGTTGACGAATCGGGCAGGCCCGTTAACCAGGGAACCAGTCCCGGAACCGTGAGCCGGCCCGTGTTCCTCGGGCCGGGCCCGGTTATAGAAATAGGTGAATCGTCGGGTCAGCCCAACGGTTCACCCGAAATATAAAAAAAAAATTTAAAAAGCTGAAAAAGCTGATCCGCCCCAGTGAACCGGCCGTTATTTGCTATTTTTTGAAAAAAAATTCCCCCCATTTTTTTCGATAAATATCCTCACACCCCTTTTTTCCTATAAAATTAAGTTCAAGTCATTTTATTTATTTTTCTTTTGTTTTTTTCATATTTAAAAGCAATTCTTTTAATTTATTTATCCATCAAGTATTTTCATATATATATATATATATATATATATATATATATATATATATATATATATATATAGGCCAACCCGGAACCGGCCCGGATAGGCCGGGAACCGGCGGGCCGCCCGGGCCGCCGAATCGTGTGTAGTACGGGTCGGTTCCGGTTCCGAAGAAAGTGAACCGCGAACCAGAGTGAACCGGCCCGAACCGGCCCATGACCGTGTCTATTTGGATGGTAATTTCGTTCAATTTTGATTGTCCAACTATGGCCCGCACAAAATCTTGAGTTGTCGGCGGCGGCTAGAGTTTTGTCAGGAAGCGCTTGGTGTGATAAGTACTTTGCGACTTGGTCTAAAATCTCATAGCATTCGCAATTATGGCCTCTCTCGTTCTCTCTCTTAAATTACGTTTATTTTGAGCGTTGTGAAGTTCGTCATTTTTTGTAAACTGGCACTATTATTTAATAGTAATAAGTAATAAAACAACACTATATTCAATGTTCTTGTCTCTTCAAATAAAATAGCTAACTATTTTTTTATTTTATTAGTTTTTTTTTTTTTTTTTGAAATTGTAGCTTAATGAAAGCTAGTGATCTTCTCCTTAAATGTGCCCAAAAATTGGTTGAAACTATAGACGAATTTAACAAATTTGAAATCAATATTTCGAGCTATAGTCTACTACATACTGCACATAACTACATATATATAATTATATTCCTACATTCATATATAGTAACATATAGTAATATATGCATGTGAATGTATATTTTTTATCTGTATTTGTTGATTACAAGTTGATTTATAATATAAATATTATAAATCAAAATAGGAAATAGTGGACCGGTGGGAGATGAAAATTTCTTCACCAAAAAAATTGGTGATAAAATTGGATGAGCATATGGTGATATGGGGGTTGACCACGGTGGGAGGCTAAAACCAAATCTCCATAATTTTAGGTATAATTGTGATATAAAAATTTCAGGTGGGAGACTAAAAACACCTAAATTAGATGAAAAAATGGCGATATAATGACTGAGTCGGAGATATGCCCTTAGGGTTGAGTCTTTCTGTAGTTTATGTGTCCTCATATATATGTCAAATGAAGTTATGAACTAATAAATAAATAAATAAATAAATAACTATTCATCCAAGGACGGCAGTTGGGACTTTTGGTGCCACAACACTGTTTTCCGGTGAGAATATCGTATATGATGACGTCACATCCGCCGTGCAAACTTACAGATTATAAGTCGGCACTGCCGTACTCCGTACATTAATCAGCAACGTCCACCCGAATTCAATATATCCACCTCACCGTGGGCCCATTGTGTCGACTGGAAATCTTCCAAAGTCATCGTAAATGATTTTTTTTTTTAATTGTTATAATTATTGTAAATGTTTATTGTCAACTTTATATTCACTTCTACACACAATCATTGGTATATACAAAATACCTATAGTAAATTAAATACTATTATACACAAAATATAATTGGTACATGTATAAATATGTGCTACGTATATGAAAGTAATACTCATGATCATATCGTTTCGAATTAAAAATTAATTACTAATAGGCAGGGCCGTTCTTGAGAAATTGGGAACTGTAGGCGAATTTTAAGAATTTGTAAACAATGGGCTCTATGTGTATTTAATTCATTCTAACGAGCATGTACGACTGGATAAGATTTTTTGATTTGCAGTTATGAGTTTTGGTAAAAATATGACTAAAATATTGATGCAGTTAAGGTAAATGAAATTTTTATGGGGTTCGGGATAGAACCCGAGTATTTTTTAAAATACTATAAAAATATTATTGAACAAGTAAATATATTTATTTTTGTTTAAATATAATAAAAAAAATTTAGTATGTTTCACCTTGCCAAAAGTGTTTGGAGTTTTTAAATAATGCAAAGATTGCTGGAAAAAAAAAGTTATAAAAATTTGATTGAAGAACTCAGCATCTTACTAATTGTAATTGATCTAAAACATTTAGTTTACATCAAATACTAGAATAAGTATAAAAGTTTCCAACAAATACTTAAGTTATGTAAAATAATATAGTTAGGGTTATTCAAATTGTTTAACCAATTATAAATTTTAAATATCATTTAATATTATAACTTGTATATGTATAGAGTAGAAAATATTATTTGGAGGCACCTAATGTTTTCAAAAAATCGAGGGCCGAGGCGACCGCCTCTCCCACCTATAGTCAGAACCAACCTTGAGGAACAGGAGAATTCTTCATTAAATAAAATTCAGAGAGATATTAATTACTATTTTTTTAATTTTACCCTTATTGTTTCTAATTTAATTATCTTTATAAATATTAGTGGATATCTAAATAATTGAGAAATCATTACTAAAAAGATAAATTAGGAAATAATTTTCTTGAAATAAAAGGGGTCTATAAAAAGCAATAACTGTGATGTGATATGTTGGACTTCCCAAAAGAAATAGTAAATGACGGTGGTGGTGCCGGTCATTCATTTCTGTCAGTAATTCACATGCTCCCCACACTGTGTGTTGTGTGTGTGTTTTGACTTTTGACTGACTTTTCCTTTTCTTTGTTGGAAAATATCTTTGCTATTTTAATTATTCTCCCATTTTATGTTATTTTCTAAATGACATTCCATATTATAATCTCATCATCTAAATTGATGTTATTCAACTAAATAATTATAAAGTTATACTAATTATTTAGTGATACTATATTGTGATTGTGATTGTGATAATTAAGTTAGTTACAAATATGTCGGCGATGTGGGGTATTGGCTTCACGTTATTTCTTGTAAACCTCTATTCTTGTGTTTAATTATATTTCTTGAGTGACACAACCGGTGTAAATGAGTCGGCCTCTCGTCGAACTCGTCGGATTTCTCAAAGTGACTCGAGCTGGACCTCAAACTCATCGAGTTTTCATTTGATAAACTCGAACTCAGCTTATGTTATATTTTATATTTTTCTTTAATAACTTTTACATGATATATAAAGTTTGTGAACCTATTCATGAGCTCATGAACGACTAATTAAAGATGAACTCGATCTTGAGAAATTCGAACTTCCGCCGAATCAGCTCAGTTCATTTACACCTCTAAGCTTAGTGACACTATCAACCTCAGTGTGCGCCGACGATATATATATAGAAATACTTCAAAGCTCAATTTCACTCGATAAAACTATTAATAATTTGGAGCACTAACATGTGAGAGCACGAGAATAACTAATTTGGCATTTTAAACAATATATAAATGTTGTGCTTCATTTTAATTTGATATTTTATCTATACATGGACCTATCTCATTTTTTTAAAATTGATTTTATAAAATTATTAATATATATTATGAGCTATTGTTTAATTAGAAATTGGAAGGCGATATGATTTCTTAAGACGAACAACAAGTACTCCCATTCTATTTAATTTTCACGTATACATATAACTAAGTTGTAACCACATTATAATTATAAATTACACATCTCCAAAAAGGAAAAAAAAAAAAAAAAAAAAGAGCAACAAACACTCAAAACCCTGGACTAATTAAAAACATTTTTAAAAATTACCATATATATATTTATATATATATATTACAAGATATGATGAGTCATCAGTACTTTCCGGCAAACTTGTTGCAAAGTGCCAGCGCATTACTGGTCACCTGAGCCACGTTAGTCATACGGGCCCGAATAGAGGTCTTGACCCGCCCCTCCATGACCCGGCCCGCAAACCCGTCCATGCACGTGCTGTCATCAGTCAACGCAGCGCTGACCCACGTCTGCAAGTTGCTCATGTGCCAAACGTAGTCGGGTCCTCTGGCCCGACCCATATTCTTCAGCTCCTGGATCGACTTGCTCAGCCGGTCCACGCTGTCCGTCACCTCCTCCAAGCAGTCCTTGAGCGCGGCCCGCTCCCTCGGCTTCAGCCCGCGGAACTTGGCCAGATTCGCCACGAATACCTTCGCGGAACGGGCCCGGTCAACGCTGACGGTCAAAGCTGTCGTCACTAGTTGTCCGGGGCTTTTTTGAATTGTGGTGGCGTGTGGGGACAGAGACTGGACGCAGACGGCGGGGTATGTGGTGGCCCTGCAAGATGATCTGATGAAACTTGCGGCGGGGTTGGCCGCCACGGCGGCGGCGGCGGCGGAAGCAACTAAACTAAGAGCGTAGAAGAAGATGAGGGCAGACGAAATTGTAATTGGTGCTTCTGCCATTTTTTTGTTTTTCTAGTGTGATAATTGAAGTGAGAGTAGTGATACGGAAGATTATTTATAGAGAGAAATAAAACAACTCGTTCTTATCTTTGTTAGAGATGTGGGGTCCACGTGGCATTGGGCCAGTAAACACTTGACACGTGTGTGGTGATGCAGTAGCTCGGGGTTGGGTGTCGGAAGAGAAACCAAATTAAAACATTTGTGCATTAATCTGGCATTGATTAATTAAAGTTAATCTTTTTGATTAAGATTTTAAGGCGAAATATCTGCCCGTTTTATGTTTGATGATGATGTTTTGTCATAGATTTGAAGAAAGAATATCTAGTGTCATTTTATTAATAAAATAAGTAATTTCGTACAGTACTAAATATTTGACGACTTTGACGTTTTGCTACCGACATAGGCTCTAACACTAACCCTACTCCCACCATGATTCCACGTTTAAATATTATGCTTTTGTTAAATATAATTAATTAAATGAATTATTAATACTTTTTTCTTTTTTTAACAAGAGAATTAACTAATACTTAATATGCATGATAAACATCCACCAAAACCCCACAATTTGTGTGTATGTGCATGCGTGTTTGGTTTTGTTTTCTTCTTTTTCGTTTTTAATTTTTTATGATTTGTTACGTTGCTTTGTGGTGAAATCTTTTCCAATACTTGAATGTTTAATACATTTTCTTAAAAATCGGACAAAACATTGACCCATACAAGCTATCGAGTCACTGTTAGATAGGTTCAACTGGGATTCAATCGATTTTTTCGTATTTTATTTTATAGTTATTTATATGTAATTTTATAGTAAAACAAATCACATTTTCTTTCTCACACATTAACTAATTACTCATTCCCTATTAAAATGTAAATCAACACATATCACACCGAATCTTTCAAATATTATAGAAATTATAATTAAAAAAATAAGATGTCTTCCAATTTCAAATATTTCATTTTATTTCGATTTAAATTTATTTTTTTTAATTGGGCAATAAAAGACGTCATTTTGGCCATTTATTTATTTATTTTTCAGAGCACAATTTTAAGCATAATAATCCAATTTTCACTCGAATTCCCGTATTGCGATTCAACCGGTCAAACTGGATCGGACAATGCAATTATTCACGGGAATTATTCGGTTCAACCAAACGATCCGATCCGATTTTCAAAACGTTAGTTTAATATACTTTAAAATACACAAGTCAATTTAAAACAACTTCTTAAGCACATACTTTGATGGCACATCAATTAATAGTTTTTTTATAATTCTATTCGTAATTGACAGTGAAAACACTACATTGATGTGGTGTATTTTTATTTTTTACCAGTCCTAATTTATTTAATTTTTCAACTTCAACTCAAATTATACTCCGTACGAAATATTTCAAAAGAAACACGCTTTTTACACTGAGAGTGTGAAAGCTCTGAACCGCGTCTGATAAAACAATGTGAATCGGAACTTTTGCTTTCTGGATGGAAAAACTAAACCCTAAATCAGAAAGCAATTAATTCACTAATTAACAACATAAAGTTGTTGTTCAGATTTGTTTGATTTTTTATTGTTTGAGTTTGGATTGGTTTGATAAGTAATTGATTCGAGTCCAAACAAGCTTTACTCGAGCTAAACGTCACCCAATTAAATTCAAGTAGCTTGATATTTTTGTACGTGCTTTTGTTTTTTTTTTTTTTTTTTTTTGTAAAATAGCTCAAGCCGAGTTTCTATGAGTGTTCAAGTTTGGATCGGATTCGGAGCAATCAATGGAAACCTGACAATCATCGGAATTCGGAGCTGTCAGAAATTATGCACGCTTTAAAATATTGGGTAAGCCCCGCATCCGAAAAGACGTCATTATGATTTGGTTAACAACTTATATGTACAACTTTGCCGAATATTTTTGGATTGGAATTGAAAATATATGTCGAATTTTTTACATTTGATATCTGATCCATTTTAATTTTTGAAAAAAAAAAATCGAAACTTTTGCATTTATTTTCTTACTATATTTAAAATAAACATTACGTATTTTACTTAATAAAAAATCATTAAACATATAATCTATTTTGCTATTTTCAAGCTTAGCAATTGTGGTATTTATACAAAATTTTGGTGGTTAGTATATTTTTGTTCTTTCTCTATGTTATGCTTTGTTATATATATATTCCGATTATATTATTATCCGAGATAGAATGATAGATGTGGACATGGTTATCGAATCGGAAAATATCGGCGTATCGTTTTCCTCCGTGTATCGTATTGTATCGTTATCGTATCGTATCGTACGATATTTAACCAACTATTAAAAATAATAAAATACATATATCTACATAATAAAAATACTATAAAAATGTAAAATTTAATATTTTAAAGTCAAATCACTCATTCATAATTTCTTAAAAAAAATAATCTATCATAAAAAAGACATAAGTCATACCTGTTCATAAAAATATATCAACAAAGTTCAAATTTCGATCTCTAATTTGTAAAAAACTAATCTATCACTCATAATCTTCAAGATCAATGTAACTTAAATTTTTTTCATCCACTAATTTCAAACGAGTGTCTTCGTCCTCATGTTCATCATTCTCTTCAACTACATCAACTCCAACTTTGGCCTTTTCCTATTTTCTCTTATCAATATAAAACTTGACGTGTAAATTTCTTGGATCTAATATATGTAAAAAACGTTAAATAATATTGAAATTCGTTTTCTGGCCCTGATAATGTGAATTATTTCGTTTTCTTTTTTTTTTTTTCTTTTTTTTTAATATTTTTTTTTAATTTTCTTAAATTTTTTTTAAGTTTTATAAATACGTTGACTAATATCGTAAATATCGTATTGTATCGTGATATGGCGATACGATACGATATCTCGCGATATCTGACGGTGTTTATGCATAGCCGATACATATTATGAGTTGTATCGTTTTGATTGGAACCGTACCGTCTCGCGAGTTTAACTACTATTGATGTGGATTATAAAGATAACTTTAGAAAAAATAATTATGAGATTTATAAAGAGTCATTGGTGAAATTCATACTACTGATTTTTATAAAAGTCGGTATCCCTATTTTTTGAAAATCTACAGAATTTCCAGAAAAAGTCGAAACTTTCAAAAAAATATTATGACATTTGGAATTTTTGAAATTCTGAAATTTCCGAAGATTTTGGAATATGAATGAATTTCTAAATTCGAAATTTTTGGAATTGAAATCAAAAGTGAAGTTTTTTACTTCCAAAAAAGATTGGAAGTTCACGGAAGATGTCGATTATAATCGTTCCATCTGACTTGCACCCCTGCTTTAGACTAATTAGTTAAGCAAATTAAGAGGAACGCTAATAAGTGAGTGGGCCCCAGCCCACGTCGGGACGACTAGACATAATAATGAGCCAAAATTTAATTCTTCATAACAAGCCCATACGAATTCTCACCACCAATTTTGAATTTAATATATATCTCATTTCCAAAATTTAATTAGGATAACTGAAATTGCTGCTATTTGTACATTTACATATATATGAATTATGAATTATATTTAATAATAAAAAAAATACTTTTAGATGAGGAATTACATAATTACGAGATTAAGTTTTTTTATATAATTTTATATTTGTCGTATTTAAATTTTAAAGTGATCTGATTAGTTAGTTTAATTATTTGGCGAACAAAAAATAGGTTCTAGGATGAATTACAATCATCAACTTTTACTTTGGTAAAAGTTTATACAAAAACCAATTAGACCATTTCTTTTAGGATGATATAATATGATACATTTTGTCCTCTTGTGGGTCAAATTAAAAAAAGAAGACCAAAAGTTGCATTTATTAATCATAATTGTAACATATGGAGTTTTTTTTATTTCCTCTATCAAGGTGACTAATTCTATTAGGCCTCCTTTGCTTAATGCTATTAACTTCTATTAACTAAATAGTAGGGTTCAGTAAGATATTTGATTTATAAAAATTAGATATACACCTGAAGGCAACAATAAATGTTACTCTTTAGTTAAAGGGTAAATTACAGGGACCCCCTGAGGTATCATCAAATAACTTACAAACCCCTGTCGTTTTAGGAATCAAATAACCCCCTGAGGTATTGCTCCGTCTAACAGTTACCCCCTTACGGCCCCCTTACTAACGGAATCTACAAGATTCCATGAAATATTCGTTTTCAAATTCCAAATATGCCCCTGTACACGTGTCCCAGTAGGTAGTTATTTTTGTAAGACTAATATACCCCAGAGGGGGCTAATTGTAATATGTTTAATTTTATAATTATAAAAAAAAATTCAAATTTTAATATAAAATAAAAATAAAAATTCTGACCGTTTTTTATAGCCGTTGTACCATGAGGGGTTAATTGAAATCGAAAACATTCCAGAGGGGGGTAATTGTAATGTCTGAACAAAAATAAAAAAAATAGCCATTTCACCCCACCCCTTATATAAGTGTCACCATATCAATTTTTTTGTCCACTCAACTTAATCAAAGTCATTTTGTTGTTTTAATTATATGGCATCCTTAAGTAATAGTTCTCAAATCAGTGGAGTTTGTTACAAGAAGCAGAAATGCAAGCGGTCGAATTGTGGAAAAAAGACTACTATCATGATCTCGGAAACAAGTTTAATTCCGGGAAGGTTGTTTTATTGTTGTTCCGAGCACGGTTTCTCTCACTGGTGTGACCCGTTTGACGGTCAGCAAAACTGCTCGCACAACATTTCGAAGGACTTTCATGATGAAAGTGAAGCAACTAGTGCAAAAAAAGAATCTGCAGTGAAAATTGAAGAACCTGCAAATGGAGTAATTCATAGCCTAATTGTTTTAAACCTAGCAATATTTGCATTTTATATGTTATGCCAAACATTTGTGTTTATATTTCACTAGTGTAACAATAAAAAAAACTTGTATTTTCAATAAATGCAGATTCCCAACTACACAAAAAAACCACAATATTCTAATTCAATTGACTTACAAACTTGTTCACTAACAGAATATAAACACAGATTCCCGAGTACACAAAATACCCACAATATTCAAATGCAAACTGACTTACAAACTGGTTCATAAACAGAATATAACACAGATTCCCAACTACACAAAAAAAGACCACAATGTTCTAATCCAAACTTGTTCACAAACAGAATAACATCAGTTGGCCTACAAAATAACTACAAGCTTCCAAAATAATAACAAAACAAGTCTCTTTGGCTTTCAAAAATATGCCTAATCAAGTACTTAACAAAACAAGCCTCATTATATACTTAATCATTCAAACATGCATAATCAACATTAAAACCTCATCAAAGAAAGGAATTTATCTGCACTCATCTTGGGAAGAAGATGATCATATTTAGTGGTCATGGGGTTGCCAATAGCAATCCTACTCAGCCTCATTCTCTCTTCAAATTCATCATCAAGTTTAGATGTTTCCCTGGAAGTTGATGTTGTTGCCTTGGAAGGTGGCTTCCAAACAGGCTGTGAAGATGTCTTAGAAGCTGTTTTAGCTGCCTTGGAAGGTGGTGGCTTGGAAGATGTTCCCTTGGAAGTTGTTGCCTTGGAAGTTGTTGCCTTGGAAGCTGGTGGCTTGGAAGTTGTTTCCTTTGAAGCTGGTGGCTTGGTAGCTGTAGCCTTTGAAGGTGGTGGCTTGGAAGCTGTTGCTTTGGAAGGTGGTGGCTTGGAAGCTGTTACCTTGGAATGTGGCTTGGAAGCTGTTGCCTTGGAATGTGGCTTGGAAGATGCTTTTGAAGTTGTTGCCTTTGAAGATGCTTTTGAAGTTGCCTTAGAAGGAGCTTAAACTTGGACAGTGGGGCCATCACATTGAACAGTGGGGCCATCAACTTAGACATATGAGCTTTCTTGAACTTGGATGGATGGGCCTTCAGCTTGTAGATCACCCTGAATATTTAAAAGACAATAATGACAAACTACTGTTCAAAATATATACATCATATTCAAAAAATAACTATGATCTTGTAAATATATCTTGTGTATTTTCTTTTTTTTTGTGGTTGATGGCAGTATTTGATGCTTTCCTCTTGCCAACTCTACTTGACTCAGCAGCTTGTGACAATGGAATTTCAGCTTCAGGATTGTTGGATGCTTGGAATTGGCTGTCACCTTCAACATTTGCCTACAAACAACATCATCAAATGCAAATCAACTAAACAGTATTAAAATACAAACAATATCAGCTAATGCAAATCAACTAAACAGTAACAGTATTCATACTACAGATTTTTATAAAAGTCGGTATCCCTATTTTCTGAAAATCTACGGAATTTCCAGAAAAAGTCGAAACTTTCAAAAAAATACTATGACATTTGGAATTTCTGAAATTCCGAAATTTCCGAAGATTTTTGGAATATGAATGGATTTCTAGATTCGAAATTTTTGGAATTGAAATCGAAAGTGAAGTTT
>NW_012192906.1:628706-658706 GCF_000504015.1 Erythranthe guttata
GAAATTTTTCTAGAATTATGAAGAAAACTATCCAGTTTGTTGCTAGTTTCCTCCATTTGAGCTCTACATTTTGAGTCCGATAATCTAAATATGTGTTTCTTAACTTGTAAATATCAGATTATTATGCATCAGAAACTACGTGTTTGTACAAAACAAATTCAAACGAGAGAACATTCCACGAAACCTAGATAATTATGTTGAATTTAACATCGTAAAGGTGAACGTATAAGAAAATTTATAATTGAAGAAAGTGATTGTAATTACCCAAATATAAGAGAGTTTTTTCGTAATTTAACTTTATTTCAAGGGTGATCGTAATTTATCCATTTAAATATTTAATGAAATCTACTAGCAAAAATCTGGAAAATGTATTTTTGCAAAAATCAAGAATGCAAATAAGCCTTTCATTATCAGAAAATAAGGGGAATATAAAACAAATTTAAATCCATTGTAAAATAACATCCAAAAAGCATCAAGTAACTATATAAATACACACACACACACAGATTACTAGAATAATGTTTACTGCCACTTCACCAATTAACCAAAGCTTAATTATTTTCATAATTGAACAAAAATGTTAAAATCTTTGATTAATTAATCATCCATTAGTAACAAATTAAAAACCCCAAAATTAAACAAAAACAATATTTTCTTTTAAAAAAGCCAAAAGAAGCCCATACAAAATAGAAACAAGAAAAGAAAAAAAGTGATTTTAAACAAAAAAAAAAAAGAGTAAAAAGAAGAAGAGCTTGATTTACTAGTGATCAAGTGCATTAGGGCCAGTACAGTAATTCAACAAATGGTTCCAAACCCACTGAACCAAGAACCGCCGTCGGATCCCATTCATATTATACGTGGCACCATCCCGGCCGTTCAACATCTGCCCAGTGTACGACCCGCCCCCGCCGGTTCCGTATATCCCCTCGCACAAATCCGCTATTTCCACGGGGAAGACCGGGTCCCCGCCGGCGTACCAAGCGTTGACCAACGGGTTCGTGGCCAGCTCAGCTATCTCGTGCGCTATCACGCTAATCATCCCGTCCACACCGACGTCGCCGTTAGGCGACTTAACGGCCGTCAGCCCTGGGATGTATTCCGGCACGGCGAAGGGGTAGGCGCACACGCCGGGGCACATTTTAGCGGAGTTCCCCACCCAGGCGTACGGTAGCGTGTACCCCACGATCGAAGGGAAGGTGAAGTAGTGGAAGCCGCATATGTTGTTGCAGAAGTCCTGCACGTGCACGTCATCCGACGTCAGCAGGAGGTAGACCCCGCTCTTCGGGTTGACCGGCAGCGGGCGCGTGGCGGCCGAGACCGCCGACTTTATCACGGACTGCACGGAGAGGCGCGTGAGCGACTTCCCGTGGGAGTAGAACCGGTCGTTCTTCTCCTCCCCGACCCGGACCGACCGGGTTATGTTGTCGCCGGTCTGATCGGTGTACTGCTGGACGGTTCTCCACCAACCGGCGACGGACGGCGGCTTGGAATCGGCGGCGGAGATTGAGGAGATGAATTCGCGGATAATCCGCTTGTGGGAGGGTTGCCACGTGCCGTACCAGATGGGGTAGACGGTAATATTGGCAGTGAGGACTGGGCCCATGTGGTATTTGAGGTGGACGAATTCCGATGAGCCCTCGTACCTTTTGGACCCGCCGTAGAGAATATCTGTCGAGTTGGGCTTTGTGGTGGGCCAGGGCCGCCAACAAAATACGGGCCCGGTGAGGATGAGGAGGAGGAGGAGTGGGGCTAGGGTTTTCGCCGCCGTGAGGGGCGGTGCCGGAGGCATTATCATTATTGAGTGTAGGTAGTGTGAGAGTGGGGGAGTCAAAATGTGATTTATATATAGGGATAAATAAAATTAAATAAAATGTGCATGTAAGAACAAAAAGAAAATTGGAACAACAACTGGGGTTTTGTGGTAATGGAAGACAGACGGATTATTAAAAGTATGTGGGGCCCCCACTGTTGTGAATTGTGTGACGGCGACTTGCCGGGTCGGATATGCAAAAGTCCGGCCCGGTTTTGCTTTGTTTCGGGTTTGGTACTTTTTGTTATGTTTTTGGCGGGAATTTTGGATGGAGGGTAGTTTGGGTATATATTGTGTGTTTGTTAAAGCCTAAAGGATGCCTTTTTTAGTTTGTTTGGGGACCGCTCGGTGCTCTATTTGAAGTGCATTTTTTTTTTCTCTTTTTACTTTTTTTTTTTTTAAATTTGTTTTATTATATTTTAATTTTTTTATGTTTTGAGCGTAGGAAATTTATGGAGCTGCAAAAATTTGTCCATGTCTTGAGGAAATTCTCATTATTTATAATGGAGTCCAAGGAGAATATTGTCTAAATGAATTAGCCCAAATTGGTTCACGTCGAATTTAATTAAGTAAGATTGTAACAGTTTAGTATTTAGTATCTATTAATCTTGATTTTTTTAATGAAGGAACCCGCAGCTAATTATATTAGTGCACTGGGTAATTTAGACATACACCAATATTAATAATAATAATACATAAAAATTACAACCCGCAAGGGTGGCCTAGTGGTTGGAGCAAGAGAGCTTGGGTCAATTGACCCAAGTTCGAATCCCCTTGCCAACGGTCGCTAGGTCGAGCTTGTCACACATGGTTAGCCTAGTGTGGTTTACATCTCTCGTATGGTTTGCAAGCTATTATACGAGAGTGTAGGTTTACCCAGTGCACCTATATGGTTGGCTGCGGGTGGTTGGCTGCGGGTTCCTGCATTATCAAAAAAAAAAAAAAAAAAAAAATAAAATAAAATAAAATAAAATACATAAAAATTACAATAACAAATTTATGATTGGTGATATTTTATTTTTCAAGAGTCCTATCTTTTTAGGGAGAGAATTGACAAAATAAGTTCAGATAACATGATATTTTCTTAGGATATATTTGGTTGAGGGATAAGCATATCACTATAGTTAATTTGGTATTTTTCTATAATATGGCCATTGCTTGTTGTAAATACCAGCATTATGTTTAAATTAACACACGTAACAAGTATTAAGAGCCCGTATGATTAAATTTATTTTAAATTGTTGATAAACTCATATGTCTCATAAGCTGTTTTAAGAATTGATAAGCTATTATTTCTTATTTTTATAATTAATATTTGAAGTGTTTGGATATAACATTATAAGCTATTTTCACTCATTTAAAATTTTAATTAAAAAGGTGAGATTGATGGTTTTTTTTTTTAAATATCTTCAAAGATCTTCAGCTGTATTAAAAAAAACCCAAACATTTAAGAAAAGCTTATAAACTCTTAAACATGTTATAAGTTATTTTTAACAGCTTATCAATAAATTTAATACATGATAAAAAATTACTAGTCATACTAAATAATAGTTTTACTACTTGAAGTATAGACATACAGTCAATAAGTTTAATGCATTGTTGTACCATTCAACCCGCCAACTTTAAATATGGCAATCAATGAATCTTTTATAGTTTAATGAAAAAAAATTGTTTGCCGTAGTTATAGTGCATAAATATTATATCGAGTATATTTATTTTTTGAACTACTTATATGGGCAACTCATCTTGTTAAGCATATTTAGTACTCAATAATTTAGCATTAGAGAGAAAATAGTTTCATTGGGTCAAGATTCAATTGTCTTAGTTGTAACCAGTTGACAAAACCTCAAATTTCAAATGATGCATTAATCTTTAGAAAAAACAAAAGTTACTTTAAAATATTTGTCGTTATAAAATTCTAATGGTGCATAAACAAGAACAAAAAATTCTTTCTTTTTCAATTTGTTGTTACCTATGTAGCACGGAAAATTTAAATTTCTTAACGTATCTTCATTTTGTACATGTTTCGTGTCCGACACACCGACTACATCAGTCGTACACTTAATGAGCAATTGCAATTTCTGGAAAGTTATAAACATGTTCGAATGACGAATTTCCAAATACTTTTATTATTTTTCTAACTTTTTTACATAGTTTAATAATCAGTTGCAGATTGATAGTTCAATGATAGTACTACTTATTTTGAATATATCTATATGAAAATATATAAAATGAATTATATATACGTAAAATTTCATATATGTTTTTATAGAGCATATTTATAAATATATCCCTATACTTTTTATATTTACATATTTCTCTCAAGCTTCCTTATCCCCTTTTTCGGGACATGCCGTTTTCCCAAACTACAAATAATTCAGAGGAGGGAAAATATTTTATAACCAATACAAACTAAACACGTAGTAGTATAAATATCTTCAATAAATATAATTGCTGATGTACTCCAATCTCTATTAATTCTTCACCGTCCAATTAAGAGAATGGGTAGAAATTAAATGAATTTTGTATACCAATTGCAAGTTTCTTAAGTGAGATGCCCCACTTCACCCACACTATTTAAAACTTGTTGCCATCCAAAATAAATTTAGTCTGCATTTGAAGTACATGCATTGCAAGTTCTACCTATAAGTTCAATTGTGTAAATTGTACCCATGAAATTTTAGAATTAGGTCAATAGGTTTCATTATACATATGAATCCGGTCAAGGACTAGGTTTTGACTCGAATCCAGCTGACATGAAATAACTCGGAAGTACTGGATTGGTTAACCGATTGTAATGAGTCTAGGAGATGCTACACATGATAGAAAAATATCGGCTGATTTTGAGTCATGGATCTATATAAATAACTAGGGGGATCACTTGGCCGATAAATCGGGCGAACCAAACCGAATCAAAAAAATTCGATATGTGCCAAATTCGGTAAATATTTTTTGTAATTCTGGTATTTGATATGGTATATGGTATTGATGCCCGATATATCCGTACCGAATACCGAAATATTTAAATATTTAATAAATATTTATTTTTTATTTTATTTTAAATTGTTTAAGGTTGTAACAAATTATAAAATACTTTCATATTGATATTTTTTTCAATTATTTATAAGTTAGCCACATTGATCATAATCACTTTTTAATTTTAGGGCCGATTATTAAAATTTGAAAGTTCAAATTCAAGAATGAATTTGCTTAAACTTGGGTTTTACCGGTACCGAACCGAAAAAACCGAATTAATTCCGTAAAAAATCTTACCGAACCAAATAGTTCGGTACAGTAAACGGTACAAATATTTGAAGTACCAAAAATTCGGTTTACTGAGATTCCGGTACGGTTCTATACGGTACTACCGAATGAACACCCCCATAATAACCACCCACTAAACACATAAGTATGGATGTATGTATTATTATGTGTAGATCAATGGTACATAATTACCCAAAGTATTTCAACAGGAGTAGTATCTATAAAACCGTTTAACGACTATTTACTCAAATTCTTAAGTGGATCTAATCAATTAATTCGAGTCGATATTTTTTCTTTTCTTTTTTTCCTGCAAAAAAAGAAGTAATATAACAAATAATGAATAAATAACAAGGTTAAAATAATGCTATGAAACATTTAAATTGATAAGCACAATAACAAGTTGAATACTATATACTTTTATGAAGCAAACTTACTAATAGGAAATGTGTGACCCGCAAAATAAAATTATAATTTCTAATACTTGCAATCAAACATGTAATATATTTAATCAATAATTTATAGCTCTAAAAAAGAGTATAGTGGAAATATTTTATTTTATTTTATTATTTATTTATTTGAGGAGGAGGAATATAAGGGAATGTTAATGAAGGAGTGAATGGCGCTGGCTATCTCTAATTATGTTTCGGAAGTTAGTGTGTTTTAAATGAGTGGGCCCACTAAACAGCTGAGCAAGAAAGTGAAATGTGGGCCCAATAAGTAGAGCCTATTTTTAAGGCCCAAAGCTCAAAACAAAACGGAATCATATAGATGCCCTTTTTTGGGCTCTTATGTGGGTCCCATTTGTTCTGACATTTGTCTATCTTTCTCCTATATCAGAGCTGAGGTTGTGTTTTTACTTTTTAGATAGGGTAAACTACGAAATACCCCTTAACTTAGGCTAAATAACAAAACATGCCCCCACCTATTCTTAATTACCAAAAACCCCCAAAGGCTTGTTTCGGTCTTACACCAGTCCCTTTTATTTCTCACCTCTTTAACATAAGGTATAATAGACTGTACATACTTTCTATTTAAAAAATTCAATCAACAGTTAATTATAGGGGTGGAAATTGGACGGAATGGATCGGAAATGCCTTTTTCGGAAATTTTTCAATTTTTTTCGGAAGTTAAAAATAAGTTCCGATTTCCATTCCAAAGAAATCGAAATTTCAAAATCCATTCCAATTTCGGAATACCTTGGAATCGGCAGGATTTCATAATTTTCGGAAGTCGCATTAATTCTTAATTTTTTGTTCGAAAATCGGAAATAATGTTAATAATTAGAAAAAAACATTCCAATATTTTTGTAATTTTCTGGCAAAATGCAAGAATCCAAAACAAATGTCAATAAGATGAAATGTAAACACTTATAAAAACAATATAATCAGTTTAGGGTAATAATATACGCATGCCAAATTAAACATTCAAGCACTTTTTTACCATGATTTTTTACCTTTTTACCATAACTATTTACCTTTTGTACTATTCCTACCCAATCCTATAAAATATAAAACTCAACATTCAAAGTGAAAAAATTCAGATATTCAACAATTTTTGCGATGGATCCAAACAACTTAGACCCGAATGTAAGTTTTTTGTTTTTTCCCACAACCTTATCTGCTCGTGTGAATTTACGCGAGCACTTGGCAAGTGCTCGTGTAAATTCACACGAGGAGATGATTTTTTTTTTATTCATGTGCTCGTGTGAATTTACGCGAGCACTTGCCAAGTGCTCGCGTAAATTCAAATAAGAAATTAAGAAATTGTTTTTTTGTTTTTAATATTTGCTCGTGCGATT
Source organism: Erythranthe guttata (assembly GCF_000504015.1). Next base: position 635,579 of record NW_012192906.1, read on the forward strand.
TTACACGAACAGGTGGCACCTGCTCGTTTAAAATCACACGAGCAGAACGTCTCTGTTCGTGTGAAATCACACGAGCAACACAATTTTTTAAATTTTTTTTTTGTTTGTTTTATTCTTTAGTTTTATAATTTGCTAACTACATTAATATAAAAACATGAAGTATACATAGATGTGGATGAAGATATTGAAACATTCGAGCTACATGATTACAGTGAATTTTTCACAATTTCGACTGCATTTGATAGTAAAGATGCACTAGTCGAGTGGGCGATGAATATGGCCATCAGTCAAGGACATGAGATTAGGCGACAGTCTTACCACGAGGGCCGACAATATTTGACTTGTAAAAGAGCCTACAAGAGACGAGGAAAAAATGCAGAGGTCAAAACAAGCCGGAAGTCCGGTTCAATAAAGTGTAAATGCCCTTTTGCGCTATGGGGTAAAGAGGGTCGTGATGGATTATGGCGTCTTACCATCAAAGATGACAATCACAATCATTTTCCTCATAAATATCCACAAGGACTACGTTCGCTAAGTCGCCTGAGTGAAGAGCAACGAGAAGTGACAAAGATACTGAAAAAGAGCCATGTGAAGCCGAAGGAAATTTTGCATCATCTAAGACGGATGAATCCGGATACGGCTGCGGCCTTGAGAGATGTGTACAATGAATCACAGAGAATTAGACGAGAGGAAATGAAAGGAAAAACAGTTATACAACATCTGTGGCACGAACTAAGTGAGAGTGGATACAGCAAATGGCATCGAACAAATCCAGCTAGTGATGCAGTGCAAGACGTTATGTTTGCGCACCCTGATTCAATAATGCTTTTGCAGTTATTTCCATACGTCATCCTGGTGGATTGCACGTACAAGACTAACAAGTAATAATTATTTAAATGTGAATTACATTTATTATATATATATATATATATATATATATATATATATATATATATATATATATATATATATATATATATATATATATATATATATATATATATATATATATATATATATATATATATATATATATATATATATATATATATATATATATATATATATAAGAGTTGACTAAATTATAATTACCTTCATGTAGATATGAAATGCCTCTTTTGGAGATCATTGGGGTTACTCCCGTGGGAAGGAACTTCACTATTGCCGTTGCTTTTATGTCACGTGAAGATGGGGACACTTATGCATGGACATTGCGATGTTTGCGAGACATATTACCAATCGGGATAGAACCAGAAGTGATACTGACAGATCGTGAGTTGGGCCTACTGAAAGCATCGCCAAACGTGTTTCCACATTCGCATCACATGTTATGTTTATATCACATAAACAGAAACGTTGAGGCAAACGCGTCAAAATTCTTGGGTAACACCAAGTTGGGTGTACTGTTCCGGAGGACGGTGTGGGCAAAGTTAGTCGAATCTGAGACTGAGGAAGAATACGAATGCAACTATAGAGAGATAGTTAGTTTGTACGGGCAATATCCGAAGTTGATAACTTACATCAATGAAACGTGGTTGATTTATAATGAGAGATTTGTTAAGTGTTGGACCAACAACATCGTTCATTTCGGTAACACGACGACTAACAGGTATATAAATTGATTTTACTATAAACTCGTTACGTACAATCTTTTATACACATGTTACATTTATTCATTATTTGAGTGTTTTCTCGAAACAGGGTAGAGAGTGCACATCGTGCATCGAAGCGTTGGATCCAAACATCGACTGGAGCTATGGATACAGTTCAAAATGCACTAGATGCGCAAGTTGACCTTCAAATTAATGAATTGAAGGTGGAAAACGAGAGCAGTAGAACAGTCAGGATGTACAGTACTTCACTGCCGTGCTTCGGTGCTTTGGTATGTAATGTATCACACAAAGCACTGGACCTGTTGGATAAAGAGTACGAAAAGTTGGAAGAGAATCCGGATAGTTGCAACTGTTACCTAAGCTGAACCCACGGACTCCCGTGTGCGTGTATGATTGCAGTTAAAATTGCTGAGGGAGATACTTTTTATCCGCAACAGTTACATCCATTCTGGAGAACGTTGGTTGTCGACCCGAAGTCGGATCCATGGGAGGACGAGGAGGAACCGTTTGATCGCACAGTTGCAATTAAGAAAGTTCTTCTCGATGAGTTCGAGAAGTTATCAAACAAAGATTACATGTCCCTAAAAAATGCGGCCGACTATTTACGGGACCTAAATAATCCTTCTTCAACGCATTTACAAGAGCCGTCATTTGTGAAGGCCAAGGGACGACCTAAGAATAACTCGACGAAGAGGAACTTGTCCGGATATGAGCACATGATGAATCGGAAATCCGAAGTTAAATCTTCTTCGGGCTCTAAGGGTCGCAAAACCCCGACCGAAGTGACGCCAGAGTCAAAACTTAAAGCTGGTACGCCAGAGTCAAAGGTTAAAGGTCGTCCTCGCGGACGTACTAAATCGACGGAAGAATCAGTTGTTATTGCCGGGGACCGGGTCAATTTCTTTTCCTTCCTTCCTCCGTTTCTCGCACAGTCCGTAGCCTCATATGTTAATGTGAGGGCCGATGGAAATTGTGGCTACCGGTGCATAGCCGAAGTTGTTTACGGCAGTCAAGAGAGATGGCCACAAGTCAGAACTGACTTGGTTGAGGAGTTTATGGAGCGTTACAATCTATATGCTACTATTTACGGTGGGGATGAGGGGGGGTCGCAATACACTCGCTGATTATATCTTGACATGCAGTCATGAGAGCGGACCGGCGCCACGGACGAAATGGATGTCAACAGATATGGGGTTGGCGATCGCTACAAGATACAACGCAATGGTATTAATATTTACTGAACAGGGTAGCATCACTTATCTACCACTAGTTGGGAACCCCGCGTTATCACGTATTATTCCTATGTCGCTACATAACGATCATTTTATGATCATACGAGTACCGGTTTCATGCCCTCTTCCTCGTCTCCATCCTCAGTGGAGGTATTTTGCAGCTCCCAATTTACTACCTCTACGAGATTTTTACGCGGATTGACTTGCTTTTTGGACGACGTTGACTTCTAGGCATAGGTAGTACTGTATTATTGTAATTTTGTTGAACAATTACTTGATTTTTTGTAAATTAATAATTGTTGAACTATTAGTTGAGTTTGTAAAACTAATTATTATTAGTCAAATTTCACATGGGAAAATCGAAAAAAAAAAAAAAAAAAAAAAAAAAAATTAATCTGTCCGTGTGATTTCACACGAACAGAGGCGTTTTGCACGTGTGAAATCACACGTGCAAACCTTCTCTGTTCGTGTGAAATCACACGAACAGGTTTAAAAAAATTAAATAAAAAATTCAAAACAAATATTAAAAACAAAAATTAAAAAACAATTAAAAAAAATAAAAATGACGTGGAAAAAGTACTCGTGTATTAACACACGAACAAAGACATTCTACTCGTGTGTTTTCACACGAGCAGAACATCTATGTTCGTGTGGAAACGCACGAGCAACACAATTTTTTATTTTTTTAATCTTTTTTTGATTTTTTTTTGTTTTATTCTTTTATTCGTTAATAATACAAATTAAAATATAATTTCGTTCGATACAACATAATTATAATCCGTACAAATAACTAAATAAGTAAGTCCGATAACAACGTAATTAAAATACGGGCAAATAAGAAAATTCCGTAAATCCAAAATGAAACATCCGTACAAATAACTAAATCCGAAAACAAACAACAAATCACAACACACGAATACCAACAGTCAGGTGCAAATCGTGTCGCAACGCTCGGTCGGGCATGTACGGCTCCACTATATCCATGAACTGTATCGTGCCGTAATACATGCTCCGAGGATGCAAGTAATGTGCACCGGTACCATACGGGGTCCAACAAACCTAAGCATATTTTAAACTAATTAGAGAAATTCGTAACTCTACTATAGACATAATTAGAAAAATTATTACTCACATCTCTTTCGGTCATGGCGTCGAGTTTTTTCCGGTATTCCTGCAGCGTGGTTTTATTGCCTCCACCATGGGCCCACCTTCTGCATCGAGGCTCAAACTCGGCATATGAACGGGAAAGAGGTGGTCGAAAGCAGGGGAAATACTCAAAGATCCAGCACTGCAAACAAAAACCAATGAAACGTTGTTGATATTACCTACATAGAAGTTTAAATAAATAAATAATTACTAATAAAGGTACACGTACCAGAAGGAGAATAACACATCCACAGAGACTGTTCATCCCAGCGCGGGTGGCAATACCCAATTGGCGGTACATGTTTGCTAAGCATGCCGAAGCCCACGAATACTTGCCGACATTATCGAGATCGTTGGTAAAATGGATCCACCACGGCTCACTACAACACAAAACTCCATTCATAGCGCGTGAAAAATGCTATCGTAGGATTACATAGCGTTTTTACAAACGCTATTTCCGCCCAAGCTATAATAGGTCCGAGATATCAAGTAGCCCTTCATCAAGTAGAAACAGACCCAACCAAACAGAACACCCAATAGAGATGCAAGACTCTATGAGCACTCTTCTACCGGGCGAATTTCAGACACTGGCGGTCCGTCCAGCCGCAACGCCAGGATGAAAGCGACATCGTGGAGCGTGATCGTCATCTCGCCCCATGGCATGTGGAAACTGTTCGTCTCCGGCTGCCACCTCTCCACGAAAGCTAGCATGAGGTTCTTGTTCATCCTCTTCAGAAAACAGTCTCGTAAGTGGTAAAGACCTGTTGCCTCCAGCCTCGCAATCATCGTGTTATCCTGCGGGCCGCGGTAGTCCTCGAGTGCTTTGCTCCTCGACTCGCACCGTGTAGTTTCACGGCGCTCCTGAAAAATATTGCATGTATTGTTAGCTAAAAAAAATGAATAATATAAGAATTATGTAAAGCACGTGTTGACAGAAAACTTACATATCCTTCCCAAATGTACATCGCTATATGCGACTTGAACCATCGCATAAACTCGTAATTTTGTGGCCCTCCCTCGCACGGACCCTCCAAGTACGCCGGACCAGGCAGCTGCAGAAAGGGTAAGGCACGACCACCTCTACGACCCTGATATACACCTGGCTCATCATCTTCCTCCGTCTCCTCGTCAGTATCCATATTATCGGGATTGTTGTTGTGGTCATCATCGTCGTCGGCATGTGGCAATGTACTACGAGCTAGCTGGAGGTCGCGTGTAGGTCCAGAGGGTTCGGCTCCAGCTGCAACAGCTTCTCGTCTCAGTCTCTCTTCTTCCCGCTGTAACGCTGCTTCTCGAGCTAACTGCTCTCTTCTACGGGCGGAAGCAAGGACATCTCGGTCTCCAATGCGATCCGGATCTTCCGGATTGTTCCCCTTCCCGCTCAAGGCTTTCATTAAGCTCTTGCCTTTACCGGCAACTTGACTCATAAGACTTTTCCCCCGGCCTCCTCCTGCCATCTACAATTGAAAATAAACACTTTATTAATATTTCATATAATAAAAAAAAACATTTAAATAATGAAATGAAAAAAATAAAAAAATAAAATTAAATTGTTGTGCTCGTGCAAAAACATGCGAGCATTTCAACAGTGCTCGTCTGATTTCACACGAGCACTGTTGAAATGCTCGCATATTTTTGCACGAGCATATTATAATTCAAAACATAAATTTATAAAAAAAAAAATAAAAAAAATTAAAAATGCTCGTGTAAAAACGCGCGAGCGGTTGAAAAGCGTTCGTGTGAAATCACACGAGCCCTTTGCAACCACTCGTGTGTTTTTACACGAGCAACTAAAAAAAAAATAATAATTTGGCCTGCTCGTGTGGATTTACACGAGCGCAGTGGATGCGCTCGTGTAAATTCACACGAGCAGCCAAAGTCCGATTTTTTTCGTTTTTTTTTTCGGATTCGTAATCTACATAACAAGAGGATCGTAAAAACGTAAAAATTACCTCCGATCTGTTGACGATTTGCACGGGCTTTGCGAAAGAAAATCGAAAGGTTGAGAGAGTTTTTGAGTTTTTTCACTTTTTTTTTTTTTGAAGAATGGTAAAAAATGTGCCTGACTGTTTAATATGTGCCTGCACAAATCATTTCAGATCAGTTTATCAAAGTAAAAACATAGTTCTTGCAAAACATGAATACAAAAACAATTCTTAAACATAATATATATATATATATATATATATATGTATATATTATATTTCGGAAATAAAATAGGATCGGAAATCGAATTTCCAATAATTTTATATGTAATTCCAATTCCATTCCAAAAATAATAGGAAATCGGAATATTGGAAATCGCAATGAAAAAAAGGGTTCCAAATTCGGATATATTTTTATCCAAATCGGCGGAATTCTAAAATTCCATTCAAATTTCCACCCTTAGTTAATCAAAAGAGGATTTTAGTTATTACAAATAAATAGGGGTGTTATTCATTATTTAACCCAAGTTCAAGTTAATCAAAAGAGGATTTTGGTTATTACAAATAGATAGGGGTGTTTTTCATTATTTAACCCAAGTTCAGGGGAGTTTTCATAATTTATCCTTTTAGATAAAAGAGTATTTCACGCGCCACCGTGAACTGCCCAATGGGATACATCGATACAAGTTCAGACAGTGACGAAACCATAACAAAATCATTTCAATACTTTAAAAAACAAGTTCATCAATAATTTAAATCTTAAATAAAGAAAATACCTACATTCATCCATTCACCACTTTAGTTGATGGTCTTTCACAACCTTGCTACTAAATATAAAAGGTCAACAGATCCATTTGCCGAAAAAAGATTAAAATTTCAAAACTTCTAATATGTCAAAATAAATAAACTAGTCTTCAACGTAAGTAGCAAATGCAGAAAATACAGGCAAAGTAAGGCCAATAGATATTATCTAGGAATCGGCGATTGTGACTTCGACTTCAACACCGGGTTCAATGGTGATTGAAGTAATTTGCTTCACGACATCCGGAGAGCTGAAAAGGTCAATCACACGCTTGTGTAGTCGCATCTCAAACCTATCGAATGTATTCGTTCCTAAAAACCAAATTCCACAAAATTAGGTCAGAAGATGTAATAACAATGTCATGCCAAAAACACTTCTACTACATTTCCAATTTCTCTATGCATTACAAATGAGCTATGGAGATGTACTTTACATAATACACCAAATCAAATTGTAAAATCGTGAAAAAATCACAACCAAAAAATGAAATATAAATTAAAAGAACTATCTTTGAAAGATAGTAACCATATTGACAAGTCTAAGGAAGATTTCACATCAAGAATTCAGCAAAAATGAATTAACTTCCTTTTCTTGCAACAAAAAGAAATGCATTAATTTATACAAAAGATACATAAAAAGATTTAAAAATTTGACCGAGTAGCTGAAACATACAAACTATACCACCGGATAATAATGAAAGATCCACATAAGCAAAAAAAACTTACGGAAGAAATTGATTATTAAAGCTTTGATATAGAATTAATACCTTCACCACAAGGAGACTTTCGGGTGGTGATAAGGAGAACCCTGGTCGGCATTCTCACCGGGCCCTTAACTCTGAGCCTTTTGTCCTTAGCGCCACGTACCAAGTCAGAACAAACTGTTCAAGACAACTTTCGGTCAATATTCCCTCAAATAATTTCAGTATCCATACATCTCAGACTAAACTAAATTTATCAGAACATAGAATATATACTCAGTAGTAAAAAAAAAATCCATTCTGTAAGACAGTGAAGAAAATTCCAATCCATACAATGGAAAATAGAGCAGAACAAACCCCATCGATCATTTTCTGGTAATTCATTCTTAATAAATACAATTTTATGCAATTTAACATTGACTTAATGGTCGATTATCGTTACTTCTAAAATTATCGTGTAGTAAACTCGAAGAAATGAAAAACAATTTTAACTTTACAACATTGGTAATTCACATACACCGAATTTTATCAGCTTATACAAATCCATGTACAAGGAATACTTGATTAACAATCAAAAACCATAGTCGCATAATAAATAAAACCTCGAATTTCCGAATAGTTGACCAAATAGGTTAATTGACAGCCTATTTCATGAAATACACTTTTATTCTCTCAATAACACAAAAATACAGGAAATTCGTCGCAGAAACAACATGAATTTTCGTCGCTAAAATTCAACAGAAGTGACTAATCGCACAGCATACACTATCAATTTATGTCGATTAAAATAGCAAAATAAAATATTAGAGATTAAAAAGCGGTTACCTTTCTCGAGATTCTTGACATTCTTCGAGGAAAGAGTGATGCGGATCTTGTGGATCACCTCCTGGGGCTCCTCCAGACCCGGCTTCGTCGGCTTCATCGCTGCGTACGCCATTTTTTCTTCCTGTGAGCAGAGATTTAAAATCACACTTTAAATAGGGAAAATAAAATTGATGTAGATCTTAGCAAAAAGAAATCGGAAGTATATCTGGTGATCTAAAGCTATTAGAATTTCAGATAGATAATCGTTACCGGTGGTGGATTTAAGAAAAGTGCGGCGGCGGAGATGAGAGAAAACTGAAGAGATTCGACGACTTGGGGCAAAATTGAGGTGAGTGAATTTTAGATGGGAGTTTATAAACCTAGTAGGGCTAGGGTTTTTCTTTCTTTTTTTCAGATAATTGCCTCTGCCTGCCCTCAGATCCACCGTAATTACGAAAAGCCCAATGAGCCTTTTTTTTTTCTTTTTTTTTTTTTTTTTAATTTTTAATTTTTAATATTTAATTCCACCTCTTAATTCATAAGAAAGATTATGTTGCATCTTTAGAAATACATTTCCAAAAGGATTTTAGATATAATTTTTTTTTTTAATATCTATGTAACACAGACAGGGAAATGTCGATACGGGAAAACGGGGAAACGGCATATCCCAAAATGAGGATATGGGAGCTTGGAGGAAATGTGTAAATATTAAAAAATATTGGGGTATTTTTATAATATGCAATATAAACATATATAAATTTTTATTTATATATAAATTATTTTTTTATATTTTCATACAAACATATTCAAAATAAACAACTATCAATTTACAATTGATTATTAAATCATGTAAATAATTAGAGTAGCAACAAAAATATTTAAAATAAATTGTTATTCAAACATATTTCTAATTTTTTAAAAGTTACAAAATAGCCCATAAGGTGTCCGGTCCTCGAGTATCGTCCACGAAACGTGTCCGAAACGAATTTTTTAATAGGAAAAATATTAAAAAGTTGAAGTTTCCATGCTAGGTAGGAAAATATTCGTATGATAGTCATATGAAGAATTTTTTTAGGCAACTCACATGCACCCAAAAAATATTACTCCAATATTTGTGGCTTTTAGATTTTTTTCGGCATTTTAATTTTCTTTATACTAGAATCTTAGATACGAATCACCGTGTCACCGTGTTTTTTATGCAAAGGAATTTGCAGTAAATCATACAAGTACATTGTGTAAATATATACTGTCGTGCAATAGTTAATAATTTGCACGAGATATAAACTACACAATAGAAAATTTATATATGACAAACTTGATGTATAGAATACGAGCTCTACGAGCGTGGTATCTACTTTTCGGGTTGCAAATGAAAAATAAAATCTCTGAAGTTTGGTAATTGCAAGACCAATTTAAATATTAACATTTTTGAATTAGTTATATTAAATTTATTTATAATTGATTTTTAATTACAATTATTAATTGTATTATAATTAAAAATAATACTTGAAGGAGCCTTCAAAAAATAGACGAGTTTGGCTCGAGCATTCGCCACAATCTCATTGCATGATGTGAATTTAAGATGTGGAAAAACATTTTGCACATTGCAAATGATTCGAAATATTTGGCAGATCATAAATGTAATATATGTTATACTTTCGAAAACCGGCAATTTCGCCTATAAAGAATTTAATAATACAAACGACGAGCAAATAATCGAAAAATAGCTAAACACACATAACAGATCAACCAAAGCAAAAAACTTGTGTCCATAGTCAATTGAACAAGTTGTTGGTCAACACGGCTACAAAACAATAATGAAACAGTGAACAAACACAAGATTCAAAATCTGTCATCCACTTGCTAGTAAAATTGTCGAATAAAAGATAAAATTCAAAACCAACACAAAAAAAAATTCCAGTGTACTAACTCATAACAGATGATTCACTCGTTGCTCTCCTGAATACCCCATGGGAAATCCACAGCCTAAGCCACCAGTGTGCTGGCAGTGGTCGATTCGCTGCAAAACGGAAAGTTCTCATAAAAAAGAAAGAAACCATACGCATTATATTCTAACTTACAAAGAAATACTAGACGGTGTACTGGAAACATGAACACAACGAGGTGCTTCAACTTGTTTCAAAATAATTAACTGTTATTTTGAAATACTACAAGTTCATCTAAGATAAAAAAAATTGTAATCGACTACTTGCTACGTTTGACAAATCAGGTAGTAGAAATATAGTGATATTTATTATTGATACATAAGCTTATTTTACATAAGCTAATATTCTACCATATGAGAATCACCCGGAAAATTTAAATGTGTCCTCAATATATAGCATTAAAACTGTACGAGAATGACTTTGGTTCAAACATAAACTGGTTATACATTATACCAAGGCAAAAGCTAAAACAAATACCTAATTGCGTATTTTTTTTTTATCTATAACGCATTCTAATTTATTTTATGCCATTAAACAAAATGTCAAAGCATAAGCACCAAAACTTATTAATCAAAACAACTAAGGGCAAAATTCATTATGCAGCAGCAAAGGTATACTAATGATTCAATAACAAAGTTAAGGAACAAAAAATAACCGGTCATTTCAGTTAATATGCAGTAAAATAAAGAAATTTAAAGAAAAGGGGTAAGATAATTACTATTTCCAGACAGGTGGGAGCTTCTTGGTCTTCTTGTAGTAACGAGCCAATCGGTGAATCCTGCTCTCCACCAAAATCAACCGAAACTTGGAATCCTTATCCTTTCTGTTCCTCTCCAAATGCTTCCTTATTGCTACTGCCTTCTTGATCAAGTGATAAAGATCCTCAGGAATCTCAGGCGCCAACCCTAACCATTTCAATTACGGAAATCGATAATCCAAAAAAGAATTAATTCTTTTGATTCGGTCGAAATATTTAAAATTCAATAGCGGAAATTGGTTATACCGTGAGCCTTGAGAATACGAAGGATTTTGCTGCCGGTAACGCTCTTAACCTGAGCAATGCCGTGGGAATCACGAAGAATCACACCAATCTGTGATGGAGTCATCCCCTTCTTTGCGAACTTGCAGATATTCTCATCAACCTTTACAATTTCAACAAATGAATATATGAACAACTTATATAAGTTCAAATGGCATCCAATTAAATACGAAAAATCAAGCATAAATGTGAAATTAGAAAGGAAAAAAAGTTAACATCTTGGGAAGAGATTTTGAGCCAGCTGGGAGGAGTTCTCTTGTAAGGTAGGGCTGAAGCAGAAATACCCTTTCTGCAACCAAAATGAAAACATAATGCATCAAATAAATGTGACGCTAAGAGAAAATGAATTCAAAAAAAATAAATAGTTGGATTAGTAGATTGACAAGGAGACGACGGAGAGAGGCTCACCCGCGGCTGTGCATACGACCCATGGTGGCGGCGGCGGTGGTGGCGCGGCACTGTGTTCACACCGATGGGAGTTTTCTCTTTTGCTTCCGAAAACAATGGCCACAAACCCTAGCTCAGGGTGTAGTTTTACGAATTGGGGTTTTAATACGACGGTGATTGGAGATTGCATTTCTGTTGGGTTTATCTTTACGGCCCAATTACTAAAAGAAGGTTACTTCATCAAGTTGAGCTATGGGCCTCCATTTTCAATTTCAGTAGTTATTTTCGCACTTTAAACATTTTTTTTTTAATAAATATGCAATATTAATATTTATACTAAATTTTTTTATTCAAACATTATAAAAACTCAAATTTTTTAAATAATTTTTAAATATTTTTAATATTTGTTTTTGTTATTCGGCAACTTACCAAATCGAACAGTGTATTTCGGTTTGATTTCGATTCGGTAAACGATATGAAATTTTGGTGTTCAAAATTTCAGTACAATTCAACGAATTTAGTGAGTGAAACACTCGTATCCTTATCTAAAAAATAAGAAATTGGTTGAGAACAATCTTGGAGGGTGTTTGCCTAAGTTTATATTAAATAGCTGATAAGCTCTTACGATAAGATGTTTTAAGAGCTGATAAGTTGTTACACTTTATTTTTTGGATTAATTTTTAGAGTGATTGGATACTAAACTTATTTCCTATTTTTACTAATTATAAGATCTTAGGTGGGGCAGATGTACTTTTTTTAAAAGATCTTATTTGCTCTCCAATAACTTATTTTATAAAAAACTAAGATCTTTTTTTAAAAAAATTACCAAACACCTTAAAAGAGCTTATAACTCTAAACCATCTTATAAGCTTATTTTAATATCTTATAAGTTTAGCCAAACACCCTCCTATTTAGCAAAGGTTGTGGACAAGAAAATTAGCATTCTTAGAAGAATATTTGAATTACGTAATCTAGTCAATATAATCTTGACTTTATCCGATAAAGTTTGGAGGTTTGATTTTCGATAGATAAAAGACTGCGGCTAAATGCAATATTAATTTCAATCATCCAAGACCAAATTAAAAATTTCGATGTATAAATACTATAATACCCTTACTTGTTAAAAAAATAGAAAAATCTAAATGTGCAATACCAAAAACTCAAAACCACAAAAAACCCTATCACAAAACCACAAGACCAACTTTCATCTTCTCCATCTTCCAAAACCACAAAACATTTCTCCTTACTCCTCCATAAACCCACAAAACCCTCAAAACTCAACAAATTTTACAAAGATGACAAGTATGGAGTCAGAAGACATCAAAATGGAAGATTCTACCGTGGAAAGACCCAATAAGGTATGCATTTATGTGTATTTTAGCAAGAATATCGTTTTCCCAAAAACATCTCACGCATACGCGGTTGACATGTACAAGTCGAATTTGATAGGTAAAAATCGACATTGAGATGTCGATTTTGTAGTAGAAAATTCGACATTTCACAATGTCGAATTTTCTGCTATAATTCGACATTATGTTGTCGATTTGTACCTACCAAATTCGATATACTCTTGAGGTCGAATTTTGGTCTGTTTTTCGACGTATAAGTGTCGATTTCTAGCATAGTTTTTCGACACCTTGGTGTCGATTTTTACCAGTTTCAAATTTTAATTTTTTTTAAGGTTGAACAAAATGAGGATTTAGCAATTGACTAGTCTAGTAATTTATCAAGCATGATACATTTGCAACAAGGGATGAATTGCTGCAATGGGTGAGAGAAGTGGGTAGATGTCTCGGAATAGTCTTTACAATCAAGTCATCAAATCATGGACTCAATAAACGTAGAAGACTATATATGGTGCGCCAAGAGCATGGCCTAGCATTCGTGAACAACAATCATTTTGTACATGTCGTCTTGAAGAACAATTGTCCTATGCTTCCTATCGCAGATCATTGGATACAATACCACGATACCAAGTCAGATGGTTAGAAGACACCCGATACCGAGAATAGAATTGCGACTTTTAAAGGTTTAGTCGGTTCGAACGTTGCATTACGAGAGACCATAACTCTAGATTAGTTCTATCTAAACAATGTTTATTTTGAAGGACCTGTTCAGCATATTTCATAATATAGCGTTCGTATATATAGTTCATTCTATAAATGCACATCCATTCATATCTCAAAAATCCATCAAAAAATTCATAAAAATCCACAAAATCAAAAATCCACCAAAATTCAACGAAATCGACATAATCTAACATACGTCTAGAAAATGTAACATAAATCTAGAAAATGTATCATATATCCTAAAAATCGAACATAAATCATATATTTTTCTTCTTCTTCGATTTACACGCTCTAAGAACTGGTGCTTGGGGTGCAGCAGGGGGGAGCATGAGGATGACATACTGTGGATTTCCTCTTTCGCTCGGAAGCGGTCTGTCGTACACGAGCATCCTCTACAAAAAACCAACAACAATTACATTAAAAAAAATTCAAAAGGTTAAATTTCGACATCTTGTAGATGTCAATTTCTGACCATACAAATCGACATCTTGGTGTAGATTTCTATTAATGTTTCTCGACATCTAGAAGATGTTGATTCCTGACCATGAAAAACGACATATGGGCGTCGATTTTTATGGTTAGAAATCGTTCAAAATGTCGAGAAACAGTAATGAAAATCGACATGTGTTGAAATATAGCAGCCAAATTCGACCTACAAATGTCGAATTTTCCCTTTCAAAAACGACATTTGCAGGTCGAATGAATATGAATCAAAACAAATCAAAAACCTGCCCACCAAACAACAATTCATCAACGGAAGCTTCTTAATGTTATTTTAACAAAATAAAACTACGGATTTATCGAATTTAAATAACCCTTTTCGAAATTTTCAATCAAAGTTGAAAAATACTGACGTCGACGGCATTGTTGAATGGGTTTAGGTCGCTTATGGTTGTGAGCGGTGGCGGTCGGCGAGGAGCTTGCGGCGGCAGAATTTGGGCGGCGCAGGTATGGCGACGGGGAAGAGTTTCAAAGGGGGGGCGGGTTTTTTTTTTTTTTTTTTTTTTTGTTATTTGATCTTGCATGAACAAACAAAATCCAATTTAATATATGGGTATACTCGTCATTTCATCTTAATAAAATAGATCTTTTAGAATATTTCTTTAATTTGGTCTTGCATGCACGATTGAAATTAGTATTACATATAGCCGCGGCCTAAATAAAATTGCATTGAGACAATCGGCTGCAAACATCAACATTTTCCACCTTTGAAGTGACAAGCTTCCCGAATGGCAATAGATTTATCATGGAATAATAGAATACTAGTGCGAGCAATTCCATCAACAAAATAACTATCAATATGAATCTCACTTCATCTTTTAGGATGTTTCAATCATAATATTCAACTTTTAATTTTGTGGACTGGCAATTTTTGTCATATAAAGATCTTAAAAGCATAAACAATTGAGGTCTTTTCATAGCTAATTGAAGGTAATCGAAAAATGGCTTAAAGGCCATACTTGACAGTATAGCTAAAAACACTTGAAACATAAAAGCAAAAAAAGGTCAAGTCCATAATCAATTGAACAAGTGAATCAAATTTAAAATCTGTCATTCACTTTCTACTAAAATTGTCAAATAAACACAGATAAAATTTCAATACCAACACAACATTTCTTTTTTGCTAAAATACAAAAAAAAAAAAAAAAAAAAAAATCCAGTGTACTGACTCATGAAAGATGATGCATCTTTGTCATTGCTCTACCGAATACCCTGGAAAATTCACAGCTTATGCCACGAGTGTGCTGGCCGTAGTTGATTCGCTGCACGAGATTAAGTTCACGTCAAGAATTTGAAAAAGGAGACAAGGTGCATTACATATAAATCTAAAATTACAAAGAATGATTAGTAACAACACACACACATATGCACTCCAAAACAGCAAACGAACACGAAACAAGGTATTCCTTTAGTTGTTTCAAAAGAATTAACTGTTTCTTGGAAATAATACAAGTTCGTTGCACAAACAAAAAACGTCATCAACTCTCTCCGGTAGTAGAAATCTAGCAATATTTATTAATGATACCGATTTCATTTCATGTTACAGAAGCTAATATTCCACCATATTAGTATCTCCAGGAATTTCAAATGTATCGTCAAATATATAGCATTCGAACTGCACTAATATGACATCACTTTTAACATAACCTGTTCGAGAATAGCAGAACATAAAGCAAAACCTAAAATAAATACCTAATTCTGCAGTTCTTTATACCAACTCATGTTAGCTATAATAAACTCATACCAATTTAGTTCGTGCCATTAATCGATAATGTCAAAAAAGAACACCCGGAATTTATTCATCTATAACAACTAAAGGTAAAATTCATTATGCCCCAGTAAAAAAAGCAAACACCACTCTATAATCTGTATAAGTTAATGATTCAATAGTAAAGCTAATAAACGAAAAGAACAGAAGAAAAGAGAGAGGAAGATAATTACTATTTCCAGACAGGTGGGAGCTTCTTGGTCTTCTTGTAGTAACGAGCCAATCGATGAATCCTGCTCTCCACCAAAATCAACCGAAACTTTGAATCCTTATCCTTTCTGTTCCTCTCCAAATGCTTCCTAATTGCTACTGCCTTCTTGATCAAGTGATAAAGATCCTCAGGAATCTCCGGCGCCAACCCTAACCATTTCAATAACCCAAATCAATAATCCAAAAATGAATTTAAAAAAAATACATTTTGATTCGGAGAAATTCGTTATATATACCGTGAGCCTTGAGAATACGAAGGATTTTGCTGCCGGTAACGCTCTTAACTTGAGCAATGCCGTGGGAATCACGAAGAATCACACCAATCTGTGACGGCGTCATCCCCTTCTTCGCAAACTTGCAGATATTCTCATCAACCTTGACAATTTCAACAAATTAATATATGAACACTTATATAAGTTCAACAAATTAATATATGAACACTCATATAAGTTCAAATTGCGTCCAATTAAATACGAAAAATCAAGCAGAAATGTGAAATTAGAAAGAAAAAAAAATTACATCTTGGGAGGAGATTTTGAGCCAGCTGGGAGGAGTTCTCTTGTAAGGTAGGGCTGAAGCTGAAATACCCTTTCTGTAACCAAAATGAAAATAGAATGCATCAAATAAATGTGATGCTACGACGAAAATGTATTCAAAAAAATGTAAAATTGCTGGACTAGTAGAATAAAATGAGACGACGGATGGAGGCTCACCCGCGGCTGTGCATACGACCCATGGCGGCGGCGGCGGCGGTGGCGCGGCACTGCGTTCACTCAGATGGAGTTTTCTCTTTTGCTTCCGAGAAGAATGAACACAAACCCTAGCTCATAAGTGTATTTTAACGAATTGGGGTTTTAATACGATGCTGATTGCATTTCTGTTGGGTTTATCTTCACGGCCCAATTACTGAAACAACTATGGGCCTCCAATTTTCAATTTCAGTGGTTTTCTTTTTTTCTTTTTTTATTTCCTCCCTCAAATTTGGTTATTTTTAAATACTTTTTTTTATTCTTCTTTGTTTAATCAGTAATTGGATTGGATTAAAACTGAATTTAACAAGCCAATAAGTAACCCCTATCCCAAAAATAAGAAATTGGTAGCTAAGTCCCGTAACGGAATAGCCTAACAGTTGGAGCAAGTGAGTTTGTGTTAATTGACCTAATTTCGAATCCTCTTGCCAATGGTCACTAGATCGAACTTGTCATACATAGTTAGCCTAATGTATTTAACGTCTCTTGTATAATTTACAAACTATTATACGAGAGTGTAGATTTATTAAGTGAACTTATATAGTTGGTTGCGAGTTCCTTCGTTCTTCCAAAAAAAAAAATAAAAAAAAATTGGTAGTGAACAATCTCATTCAGGTTGATAGACAACAAAATTAGCATTCCTAGAAGAATTTTTCATCAATAAAACTGCATTGAGGCAATAGACTTCAAAAATAACATTTTCCACCTTCGCATTCAATATTTGTTATTATTATTATTATTCCATTGTTATTATGGAATAATATATTAGTTCTAGTAAATTCCATCAACATAACAACTATCAATGTTGATCTTAATATGAACACAATTCGATAACTATATAGCTCTATCTTCTCCGAAACCTGGAATTACCTGCAAACGAAAAATCCGAGAACGTGTTAAACCTTCGTTTAATATATTTCCAAGTCGTACGAAGAAAAAAAAAAAAACCGAACATCTAGATTTGCAACAAGTAACAAATACACCCGTTCATACATTGATGTATATGAACGGATTACTAAAACCAGAACGCAGCAAAAAAAAAAAAATTTACCTAAGTAGTAAGAGATGAAAGTGAAGGTGCATCATCGAGCACACGAACAAAGTGTACTACGGTATCTGGGATTCCCCTATAAACCTCTGCATCTAAAGTTATGGCATCGGAATCATCTTCGTCGGGACGCTTCACGGTAAATGTCATACTGAAAACCGAACCCTGGCATAGAGACTGGATTGCTTTGATCATGTGCACCAAATGGTAATTTGTGCTCTGCAAACACATTCATACAGAATTATCAATTCATTCTTTCTATTTCGACCTAAAAAAAATGGAAAAAAAAAAAAAACATACGTTTTTTTCGTTATAGAAATTGATTGCTAGGTTGACAAGTTTTCTGAGATACCCTCCAAGAATACATGTGTCTGGATCATCTCTGTCAAATACGACTGCGGTGCCTCCCTTTAATTATGATACTAAATTAATTATTAGAGCAAATAAAAATATTAAAAAAAATTAGCAGAAATTAAAAGCAAAAAAGGGGATATACCGCGATCACTTCTCTCTCCTTCAATATAGCGATCCTTCTCTTGCGCTTCCTCTCCATTTTCTCCTCCTCTGTTTCAATTTTTGAAACCCTAGTTTCTGTTTTCAGCGACTTGCGCTTCTTCTTCCTTTTCGATTTCTCCGAAACCCTGATGCCGTTTTTCGATTGCAACTTGGGTTTCTTCGTTTTCGGCTTCTTCTCCTTCGATTCCTTGCCGTGCGATTCTGAAACTTTCATGTTGTCGTCGCCGCGGGATCCCGCACAAGTCATCTCTCTCTGATCGCAAAGCCCTAGTCGTTTCTTGCAAATTTTTATAGGGTAAATTACAAACACCCCCTGAGGTATGGTCAAATTACAAAAAACCCCCTTTTGTTTGGATAATTACATCTACCCCCCTCAACTATGATTTTTTCTTACACCTCCACCCTTATGGTGCCAAATTCAACATAATCATCTAGATTCCGTAAAATGTGCTCTAGTTTGTACTCGTTTTGTGTAAAAATACAGTTTCCGATTCACCACAAACTGATATATACAAGCTAACAATCACATATTATGATCATCTTGCTTCATAATGTAGAGTTTGAATGGGATAAAACGGGTACAAAAGTGATAATATTCTATATAATCTCGAAGATTCCACTAAATTTGAGGAGTTGAGGGGGTGGTTGTAATTATCCAAACAAAAGGGGTGTTTTGAAATTTGACCATACCTCAGGGGGGTGTTTGTAATTTACCCATTTTTATATAATATATATATATATATATATATATATATATATATATATATATATATATATATATGTATATATGTTAAATACAAATTTCACCCCTGTATTATGACCGGTGTCGCATATACCCAAGTTATACTATAAAATGGGACAAGATGACCCTTCAACTTAACGGGTTAAATTATCTTTTTACCCTTATATTTATATGACATAAATAGACATTTTTTGACTTTATTACTTGGACAATTTTTTTTTTCCTACTTTATTACATAACACTCTGATGGCATTGACAAGTGGTTCTAAAAAATATGTTTTGTAGTGTTTGGACGTATAAAAATGAAATTGAGAATTTTGAGGATGAAAGTCCAATTTTTTTTTTTTCAGAAATCTAAAAGTAACTTAAATTTTTGTATCCAAAATAAAAGAAACTCATAAATTTTGGGTGATATTTTTAAGTTGGGAACATAATTGCAAAAATTGATAGATTTAAAAGGTAAATAATTTCTCTGAGGGAAGTCCAAACTACGAAAAAATTCTTCATATTTGGATAATTACAAGCACCCTCTTCAACTATGTACTTTCTTACGAAAAAATCCTTCATTGAGTAGGTAAAATTGACACCGTAAGAAATATGTAAGACAAACATAGATGAGGGGTGTACCCAAACATAAAAAGGGTTTTTTTGTAATTTGAGCATACCTCAAGGAGTGGCTGTAATTTAGACAAAAAATATGATTAGTAATTGAATTGCATTAAAATTGAATTTAACAACATTCCTAGAAGAATATTTTAATCAATAAAATTTCATTGAGACAATATACTTTAAAAATAACATTTTCCACCTTTACATTCCATATTATTTCATTCTTAGTATGGAATAATACATATATTAGTTCTGTCAAATTCTATCAATATAACAACTGTCATTGTTGATCTTAATATGAACACAAATTTATATTCGATAATCATATAGCTCTACCTTCTAAGAGACCTAGAATTCCCTGCAAATGAAAAATTCAATAATGTGTTAAATGTGGAGAAAACTGTTGAGTATCAAACTACTAAATTATTTATGCGACATGGCTCCTGTTGTGTGTAATACCTACACGCAAGTGCACGTATCGCACAAGTAATAAAGTGGACAATTAAGTCCGGATATCGATCTCACAGAGAATATTTAATTATTTAATCTTAGACGCTAAATCCTAGCAATTATTGTCAAGCTCACCCTACACAGTCGAATTTGGAGAGAATTAACTAATTTAAACTCAATTAAAAAGCAAGCAAAAACAAGAAAGCAATGTAAAGCGAAGATTTAATCAAAGTAAACGAGCCTAGGATTTTATTCTCCCCCTATGTGATTATTATTCCCCCAATTCCTTCAATTTATGCAAGTAATTAACCCAAATTATTAATCTGAGATGCTAAATTAATTATAACCCGCTTCCGCGTGTATTACGATTCTAATACTCTAGATTCAATCACTGTATTCCTACGCAATTAATTCTATAACACAACATTAAGCACAAATCTCAATAATGGCTACCTAAGAAATTAACTATATTCCTATGTTAATACCACAAAAGCTCTTCTACCACAGTTCTAAGTTTTATCCTGATCTTCCGATTCATGTGATTAACAATAACATAAAAGCACATAAGGTGATCAAATTCATGCACTTAATAAAACAAGTAGAAGAAATAATCCGGAATTAGAACTTGCATAAAATCATAGAAAATGGTTCATAAATCCCAAATAGGGTTTCAAATAAAATCCTAGAAATAAAGACTTAGCTACTCGTAGTTCTTATGATAAAGAAAATAAAATAAAGAAATTAAATAAGACAAACTATGCTTGAATCTTCGTTGATCTTCTTTGCTCTTGAATTTGCGTAAAAAGATTGATCCCCAATTGTGTGCCTGGCTTGGTCTTATATAGGGTGGAAAACTTGGGGAAGAAGGCAGTTTCCTTGTGCAATTAAAATCCCTTTACTGCGCCTCCTCGTGATCTCGGACGGCCGTCCCACATTTTGAACTAAAACTCGGACGGCCGTCCAGGCTTTAAATCTTCAGAATTTTGAATTTTTCACTTTTGGCCTATATTTTCTCCAAAATTGCAGTTTTTACCCCATACTTTTCCAATTCTTCAATTTGTACCTAAAATACAATAAATCAACTTTTTAAGCGCCAATTATCGTTAAAACACACCAAAAGCTCAAATAAAAAGGTACGATAAAGTGTAAAAATATACACTTAACAGCTCCCTCAACATTTTTAAATCACCCGCTACCTCTATGTTGTCTTCACCATTTCCTGAAACTAATAGCCCTTTAGAACTCTATCGGAATAACGTATCTAATGCATTATATTTTCTAACAATATTTCAGGGGGGCGATTCTAATTACCGATACCTCATGGATCTTAAAGTTATTTTAGCATACATCAGGGGTATGGTGCATTTACCTTTTTTTCCTTACGGTAATAATTTTTATTTTTATTTTTATTTTTTCTTCATTTTTCTTCATTTTTTTATTTTATGTCAAGTTTATTATGTTCAAGTCGACTATAGCCACATAGAGAATTGTAGTCTATTAGGTTATCAATAGTCACCCTATACTCAATCTAAAAATTATAGATATGTTGTCTATTTGAACTCAACGCGTGCCGCCGTGCAACTAGAGTCAACCGAGAAAAATGTAGTCAACAATAGACAACTGTAGTCGATTAAAGTCATTCGTAGTCAACTAACCAATCAAAAATACCTAAACTACCCTTTTGTAACCTAGTGCGCATCGTCAAATAATTGTAGGCGACCACATGCAACCGAAATCAACCACGCACAACTGTAGACGCCTATCGTATTTGAAAATCCTAGATCCTCGCTTTGAACCCCAGTGCACGCGCCTCATATAATTGGAACAATCCACGAACGTCCCCAAGGGCCCGTAATCGGTCGACATAACATCAAATCAGATCTAAATCAAAGGAATCTCACTAAAATGAATCTCTTGATGAGACGGGCAAAATAATGCAAAATACTAGTTGAGTCAACCAAGAAAACGTGAAGAATGAAGCTCCAAAAGGATGTGAGACCCTCTAGATCAGATTTTTTTGCTATTATCTCCTCACCTCTTACCTCTATAGACCGAGAGAGTTGAAAGAAAGTGGAAAGATGGATGAGAAGATTTGGGTGGCGAGGAAAATAAGTAAGTCAAGAGCAAAGATGAGAGATATGAAAAGAGAAGGAAGAAGACTTCAACGTGGAGAGAAAAAGAACGTGATATTATTTTGGTGGATGAGGGTATAATTGGCTTAACAAATTTGGGGGGGGGGGGGGGGGGTGAGAGTTTTTTAAGAAAACATAAATTAGGGTTGTGAGTTAGCTCTACTATGACTTGCTTTGAAGTGTGTATCTTTCATGTTACCCCCATTTTCTTTCTCAACTTTATTTTAACATTAATTAAAAATTAATGAACTTATAATAAAAAGAAGATGAAAAACCCCAAAAGAGTAATTTTTTCAAATTTTTTTCAACGACAATTAAAACGAAACCGAAGGAGTAGTAATAAATTAGCTATAGTTTAATTTGATATGTTAAGTTCGAAATGTTTGAACTTTATCCTAAAATCAATCAACCATGCAACATCGAAAGAACCAAAGAAGTTCCTTAAGAATTTTATGCATGATCTACTCGATAAAGGATAAATTATTGTTCTTAGAGAAAAAAATGAGTAGACTCAAATTCCAACTCATGTTCATGTAGCACTTACTTCTTGTTTCCCCCATGAAATTTTGGTTAGAGAAATTCTCAAACTTTAATTTACTTGATTTACAAGAGTAATTTGCAAAATGTACTCATATGAAATACCTAATCGTAGGAAAAATTCATATGATAAAAAATATCACTCAAACCCCATGTACAAGATTTTTTAATCAAACAGTACTCAACCCATTTACAACTTACAT
>NW_012192906.1:663706-692499 GCF_000504015.1 Erythranthe guttata
CCAATGTCAATAGTTTAAACCACGAATCAGGAATCAGAAACTTAAAAGGATGTTAAACAAATCGCAATAAAGAGAACAACAACAATCCCATGAATTACAATTTCATTAACTTGGATGAATTAGAAAACCCTAAATTGAATAGGAAAACTTCACAAAGCCCACATAAATTAGGGCTCAATTTTTTTCAAGATTAGGGCTCCTGGCTTAAACAGATAAACATAAATTTCAATTTCAAACAAACAATCGAGGGGAAAAAAATACCTTAAAATGAGCCAGAAACAGTCCCCGAATGCAAAATCAAGCCCTTCAATAAAAGCCACCGATCTCAGTTTCTTGGTGGAGCGACACATAATGGGACTACAAATTGAATATGTGCTACAATTAAACCCTTATACTAGCTTAAAAACTCTTTGCATAATCAACTAAATCTCTCACACTTAGATAAAAATATTTATCAACACATATGCACAATGCATGTTAATATGTATATATAGGAAAAAACACAATCTCTAATACTTGTATGTCGCAGAGAACTTCAAACAAGATATTGAAAACAAACAAAATCAGAGCTTCTCACCTCAAACTTCCACATTATATTCACAAATATATTCAAATATTAAAAATTTATTTTAGAATTACAATTTTGGGCTAAGATACAAAAACAATGAAAATAAGATTCTTCATGTAAAAAAGTAACTCATCCATTTTGAGTCACTTCCAAATAAGAGCAAACATCTTACAACTTTAGCGGATATATAAAACAACGGAAGTTTTCGATCCATGAACCGACGGTATCGATTTGTGAACCTATGGTTTTGACCTGTGAACCAACAATTTCAACCCGTAAACATCTAAAAAACGTATCCTTGAGGTTTCACAAAACCCCATTGATGTGGAGATATAAATTCTGATTATCAACATTTTTTTTACATCACATCAGTTTATAACAAAAATTAACATTCAAATTAAATTAGGTGCTGATAAAAATTAAACATCAAAGGAGGTTTGAATATTTCAAACTTGAAAACTAAAGTTCCTAATCTTTTTGTACACGTTGGATATACATATTATACCAATCTGATAAAGTAAATGAATTGATTTTACAAATTGCTGATAAGATCTGACACAACAGTAGAATACCCAGCCAAATCCCTGCTACTTGCATGAGATAGAGTCATGAGATAAGTGGGAATTGCATTCTACCCTTGTTTACGTAGTGGAGTAGTTCTTGTCATAGCAAACTTCTTTTTAATGTCTTTCATTATTTCCTTAGTTATTAGGATTCTTTTCGAGAGTATAAGTAGGAACAACGTTGTTTAATTAGGGTTATGCATAATAATATTTTCTCTTTGAAGAGCTCTTGCGATTTTTCCATAAGAACTATTGATCTATACTTTGTGATCGTATCAATTGGTATCAGAGTGAGGTTGTGATTGTATCAACGTTGTGCGCCTTGAGGTTGTGATTATATCAACACCTGTGGAAATCATGGGTACAAACAAGGAACATTTGGATTTTTTTGGAAAATTCATTCCAAGAAATTTGTACGTGAATGCAACAATTACTAGCACGAGAACAAGAATGACGAGAACACCGGAACCCATGGAGCAGACAATCTGGTGTGTCCTCGGGAGATGAGGACAGGGATGGGAGTCATGGATCTAATTCTTCGTCGATAAGCAGAGCGTCCAGGCAAGGGGGTGATGGCGATAGTGAAAGGCGTAAGTATCTACGTATGAATTTCCCAAAATTCAACGGAGAGGAGACACGCGTATGGTTGAATCGTGCGAGGCAATTTTTCTTCTCTAATGATATTCATGGGTAAAAAAAGATCACTATTGCTTCCTTCAATTTAGAGGGTGAGGCGAACCAATGGTGGCAATGGTTCGAATGGGCAAATCGGAACCATCAAATTTCATGGAATCAATTTGAAAAAGGTTTGCTCTTTCGATTCAGGCATAGGGCCTACGAAGACCCCAATGAATCGTTGTGCCGACTACGCCAGATAGGAGGGTTCTGCGAATATCTTAGAGAGTTTGAAAAATTGATGAATTGTTTGCCGGGTGGCCAGAAGAATCATTACTCGGAGCTTTCAATGTATCCTAGTTTGTTTAGTTATGTTAACACGTACGCCGAGCCAAAACGAACAATCTCAAATCACATATTAAGTATATTGGTTTCGAATTTGAGTCGTACATGTCTAGGGGGGCGAACCATGTAATTTACATAACGTTACCCATTTGTTCATCCACTAATTGGACAACCACATAATTCGCAAAACTAAATGAAATAAGAATACTTAAAGAAACCCTAGTGCCGTTTTTAGCTAATTTGCGCTTCTTTGTCTCCGATTTTGAAACTCTAATTTTGTTTATCACTAACTTGCGCTTCTTCATTTTTGATTTCGTAACCTTTCATTTAGAAACTTTTCATGACGCGATCGCCACTTGATCCACAACAAGCCATCTCTTTCCACATCTCGCTCCGATAATTATTACTTTACCTTTATAAATAAATAAAATTTGACTATATTATTCTTTTTAGCAAGATTGAAATTATTCAAATTAATTATAAATTATTAGTTATACATTACAAGTCCCTATGAGTCCGCACACATGAAAAGTTGGTATAAATAAATATTTTGTTAGCTATAAGTTCCTCACTTAATTCCTTTTCTTTTTATAAATTATTTATTTAACTGATCTTTAAGTATTTGTAATTACGTCGGAGTTTTTAAAACCCAACGTAAATTTGTAATTTGTGAAAACTTGGCTCGACAATGGTGTTATGGTCTTTGATAAATGCCCAAATTTTTCGGTTGATGTGTGAATAATTACTTGAACTGTAATTTGGATAGGCTTTGTAATCTTCCATATAGGAGGCGGAACCAGGATCAAAATGTAGGGGGCGATCTAAATTTTTTGGGTTTGGAGCACCGCCCCCAAATTTTTTTAGGTTCTCAAGACATTGCCAAAATAAGTTATATTGCTAATTTTTAATTAAATAATGTATATTTAGAATCCTATCATATTTCAAGCATGCGGATAAAATCTAATTAATCCAAATAATTGTAATAATGTATTTGTACTTAATATTTTGGAGATTCGAGGCATACCCCTAAATTATTTTTTAAAGGTATTGATAACAAAATCAAAATAATAGTAAATATTCATAATTTTTTAGTAAATATTCATAATTTTTATTTTATATTATTATATTAAATATGATTTTATATCTATAATTTATATAAGATTTTGGAGAAGAAAACATAGAAATAGAGGATTAAGCTACATATATACAAAAACTCTGAAAGGGCCAAAACTACTATTAAAAAATTATAAATACAAAATAGCTAAAAAAAAATATTTTTATGTTTAATCTTTGGGGTTCCATAACCCTCGCTGCCCCTTCATAGTACCGTCCCATGCTTTCATGTACCAAGTCTGTTGTTTTGATGCCTTAACTGTAATATAGTTATGTTTTGGGAAATTACGGCCATCCCTTGAGTTATGGTCAAATTACGAAAACCCCCTTTTTGTTTGGGTAATTATAGCCACCCCTCAGCTATGTATTATCTTACAAAAAAAACTCATACGTCGATAAATTTAGGGATTTTAAATCGGTAAAATCGAAACGAAATTTCAATACGCCAACATTTCATACCATTTACCGAACTGAATATACAATTTGGTTCGACAAATAACCGAATTACATAAATTTTATGTAAAAATATTTAAAAGGAGGGGAGTGATTGTAATTATCCAAACAAGAGGAGTTTTTTTCTGTAATTTGGCCATACCTAATGGGGTGGCCGTAATTTGCCCTTCTGTTTTTGTTAAAAGAAAAATCCTCAGCTAAAAAAATAGTCTAGTAATATTTTATAGTACTTATTCAGTGTTAGTGTTTGTTGTTTTTGTCAATAACTTTCTCTTATAAGATTATATTATATATGTTGATTCAAATTGCATTCGAAAGCCAAATATAGGTCTATAACTTTTATATTTTAAGTTTTTCGAGATTTTAGTTTGAATCGTGAACATATAAATCATTTAGTAACGTAAAAACCCCGTTTAGTAAGCTTTTTTAAATCAACAACAACGTTTTTCGATTTTCCGGTAGCTCTCTCATATAAAATCAAATTACATTGATTCAAATTTTATTCCAAAGCAATGGAAGAGTTTACAACTTTTGTGTTTTGAGTATTTTTTATATTTGAAACGAATCATGGACAAATAAGTGTAGTAAAGTAAAAAATTGATGTAATTTAAAGTACTATTTCAATGGTCACATAACTCTATCATCTAAAAATGTATTACGTACCAATACCATGATACAAGTTGCATTGAAAAGCCAAAGAATAAAGCTATAATATTTTGTCCCTTTAGTTTACAAAGATTCAGATTGTGTTATGGAACAAATTAACGAGTCATCTAAGTATAAAATAAATTTAGTAAAATTTTATTTAAGTGGTGATATTTATTGTTATGTTCGAATTTTCTCATCATTTTTCAACAAAAAAAAAAAAGAAACTCGAAGAAGTTTTTCATCCCAAATCCAACAAAACTTAATCAAGTTGCATTTGGAAGCCAACAAATTTGACTACAATTTTTTTTTTTTCTGAATTTTTTGAGGTTTATATCTAGGGATGGCAACGAGTTTGCCTAAACCCGAGATCCGACTCGTGAAAAATATATAAAACAGACTCGTCCCAACTCTTTTTACTTTACACACAGACCCGCCTCAATTGCTATACAAAGCAAACGATTCTGACCCGTCAAATCCGCTATAGTTCCTTTAACATATAAAAAAAAAAATAATAACTTTCATAATATTTTGCTCGTATATTTTAACAAAAGAATCTGAAAATTAAAATATAATATTTAAAAAAAAACATCTACAAGTGATATAAAATGAATAATAAAACAATATAATTAATTATATTTAATTTCTGCAATAAATAAAGTTCAAAAGACAAGACGGTTAGCGGTAGTCAACAAGTGATATATAGAAAAATTCAAAAGAATGAAATGGTGAAAAATGGGAAAATAAGAATTGACAAGGTGAAAATTGAAAGTTTGATAAAATAAATCATAAATTAAATTGTATATTTAGATTAATTAGTAAATATAATATATTTTTATGGTTTAGTTCTGAGTCGGTTTCAATAAGACCCATAATTCGACCCAAAATCATTTTAAATAAAAAAGGTGGGGTATAAGTTCATTTTAAACAAGAAGCTTATTTTTTGAATTTTGTAAGATCTTTTTGGAAAAAAATTACCAAATAGGAAGCTGTTTGTTTTGAACAACTCTAAAAACAACTTATACCCTCTTAACTCATTTTTTAAATAGTAATCCTCTATGTTTAATTTAGGGTGGAACAAAAATATTGAAACATAAAAAAAGAAAAAAATGGAAAATGTAATACCTAGGTTATCGGGAGCATTTTTTTTCCTACTATATTTTGGTCTACTTTTTTGAAAGTTGGGGTGCTTTTTGGATTGATTTCAAAACTACAATAAAACGTCATTTCAAATAACGCTTTAGAAGGGCCGTTGTTTGCAAAGATTCGCAAAACTAAACAATATGGAAAATGTTCCAGCCTTTCTAAATGCACACAGACAAAGTTAGTTTTCAACCCGATTACACACACACACACACACACACATATGTATATATATATATATATAGAGAGAGAGAGAGATAGCTTCTCTGAACCTTTAGCTGGAATCACCTGCAAAAGAAAAATCCCAAAAGATGTTAAATGCTAGTAAAAGCATACAGCAGAAAGCTGAGGGTAAATATACAAAACAAACTGGAAGGTGTACGTACATCAGACACTAGATTGCAATTAATTGAAATATATAGCAAATATGTTCAATAAACTACGAATAAAGACAACACAAGCCCAACATTGTACGTACAATTTGAAAAGGTGAAACTTAAAAAAACAAAGGGAATAAAAAATTGCGAAACAAAACCAAAAATAAGAAAACTGTTTCTTGTTGGTTGGAGTCCAATGCTAAAGATGGGATGAGATTTTAAGGTTAGACAACCTAGATTTTGTCAAATACTCGAATTATGTGGGACCCACTTTTAACCTTATAGTTGGAAGTAAAATGGACATAACAAATGATTCAGTTGATGAGATACTAATATCAACCACTAGGCATAAAACCATGGACCGGTTTCAAACATAATCGTATTCAAGCGCCAACGACATGGAACAATTAAAAACCTACAATCAGTCTTTGAAACTCTTTGTGGTTTGAGGATAATAAGGCGGACGCTCCTCGGGCTTGCAAACAAGGCATACTTCAGTTGCACCGGTCAAATCTTCGTAAACCTCAGCAACTAAAGTGAGGGCATCCGAATCATCTTGCCCAGCAAGTTTGGCTTCAAAAGTCATACTGTATAAACAACCCTGGCAAAGATATCCAATTGCGCTCTCCACGTCCACAAAACGGTAATCCTTCGACTGCACACAACCCAAAAACAAATATAATAATAAAATAAAGATTTATCATGAAATAAGTAAAAGAAGTGAAAAATTCATTAAAGATTTATCATACTTTGACATTGTTGTAGGCATCAATAGCTAGTTTGGCATAAGTTTCGAGTTTGGAT
This sequence comes from Erythranthe guttata, assembly GCF_000504015.1. The sequence goes on from NW_012192906.1 coordinate 670,333, forward strand.
TTGAGTTCCTCATCATATCCGATTGACGAGCTCGGGGAACCTTGGACATAGTTTTCCATGATACCACAACCCTCCTACAAATTTTGAATTCGATATATAGTAAATTAATCATCCGCGAAAAATAAGAAACAAAGTTAGGGGATTGAAGAAATTTATTATAAATAAAAAGGGTTTTTTGCAAAATCTACCCTTGTGTAATCTCTAATTGCTAAAAATCCCATCGTGTTAAAATAATTAGCAAAGACCCCCCTATGATAATAAGTCAAAGCCAAAAAAAACCTTAACAACTCACCGTATAATGCACGCGCGAATTGTGCGTCTAGGAGTGTGTTTTTTTACTTGAAAAATTGAAAATACACTCTGATTTTTTTTTTAAAAAAAAGGAAAATCCTATTTGATTTAAATATAAATAACACAAAACTTTGGATCAAATTGCCATTTTTAAAATTTCTTAAATAAAGAAAAATAACACGAAAAAAAAAAGAAAAAGAAGAAGAGGAGAAAGAAAATTACTTTCTTCCCCAAAAATATTTTTCCCCCCATAAAAATCACCACGGCCACCAGCAAACCCACTACCACCACCGCCAATCACCTCGTCAAGCATCCACCTCCAAACAGAGAAAAAACATGTCTCCCACAAAATTCTTCTTCTTCCCCATTGAAATTACCACCACGACCAAACTCACAACACCACCTCCGGCAATCACCTTTTCACGCCGCCGCCGCTACCATTTCCTTCCACCACCCGTCTCCTCCCAGACACCCTGACCCTCCACCGCCAAATGCTCGAAATCCCCGCCCACCCATCCATCTCGACGGTGTTGTACAGAGAACATTGAAGAATCGGCATTATTTTTACAGAGAGTTGGAGAAGAGGGGTCCCGATGAAGAAGAAGACCTTGGGGTGGGTTTTGTTGCAATTGCTTTTTGCATTTTTTTATGTTTCCTGTTTTTAATATTTATTTTGTAAGGGTATTTTAGTCATTTCATATAAGTCAACATTTAATTTCGAAATGAGGGTTGGTGTGCTTCGAAAAACACAATATAGGGGGTTTCTTGCTAATATTTTTAATATGAGGTGTTTTTCACCAATTAGAAATAACACAGGGGGGTCTGTGCTATTAGCTCTAAATAAAAAATAAAAAAAAAAGGAAAGAGAGAGAGACACGAACATTAATATCATCCACTTCCGTACGTATGATATCATCCTCGTCCTCAATTTGATCCTCATCAATTTCTTGATCCTCATCATCCGAAAAAACCCCTTGGGCACATTTTTCTTCTCCTCCTCCTTAATTTCCTCCTCCTCAAAATTATCCCCCTCCTCGTTAATTTTGCGTTGTTTAGGATTCTTAATGCAAAGGTGGTCGCCGATCTATATATTCTTCGAAACTCTCTTTCCGTTTAGAAATACGTGCTTATAACATATGGGTTTCGGTTTCTCCTCCTCCTCCTTCTCTGCTTCCTTCTCCTCCAATTTGGGACCGTTCATGGCGTCTCCGTCGTCAATCTCTCTCGTTTTCTCATGCTCCTCCGCTTTCTTCTGTTTCAGTTTTCCAACTTTCATGGCGTCGTCCACAGATCCACAACAATCCATCTCTCTCTCCCTCCAATCGATCTGGAAAGCCCTAATTTTTATTTCTTTTTGCCTCTTTTGAAAATAGAAGAAAAGGGTTAGAGCAAAAAAAAAAAAAAACAATTTATGGAAGAAATTAAAATTAGGGCAAGAGATGGGCGAAAGAGGATAAACAATTATCACTACAAATTAACTCATCAAAAACCACTATAAATTAATCGAAAATCACTATGAAATTGAAGTAAATAGTAATATAAAACTAACGTAATCTACATTAATATTAATGTAATCCACTACAAACTTACCGAAATCTACGTAATGCAAATTAACGTAACCCACTAAAAACACACAAAAAACGAAATCCACTATTCCCGACCTTATATCGTCTTCCATCTCCCATGGCAACCGACGCCTCCCTAAAATTTCAGAAAACAGAACATCGAAAAAATAAAACCCTCTACACACTCGTAGATATTGAAAACCACTATGTAATCATTCAAAATCACTATTAAATTATCAAAAATCACTATAAAATTAACGTAATCCACTTTAATATAAATACAATTCACTACAAACGTATCCAAAAATACTAAAAATGTGCATATTCCACAACGAATTAATATAATCCACTACTAATTACAAATAAAAAATAATTAAAAAGGTTAATTCACTATTTCAATCCAATTTTGGTTTCTGGTCCGCTGAAAATCCGAAAGCTTTTTCTTCCTAACAGCAATTTCATCAAAAAAAATCATCAAACCGACCAATTAATGGAGAAATTTAATTGTCTTCAAAAATCCAATTAATGCATCTTTTGTACACAAAATATCCCATTTTTATGATTGAAAAACAGAGAAATAAAACAATCAATAATGGATTATAATACTATGTAAGACAATACAATCATAACTCAATTTTCTCCAAAAAATGGGTACTGATGGTAATATTTTTCTATATGGGAAATATACCACGACGCCATTAGGGAAGCATCCACATTAAGTAAGAATCGGAGGAAACAAGGTCAATTTTTTCCTTGTTCTATTTCGATCTTCTATTCATCACTCGAAATTTTTGTATTATGTGTATTGTATTTCATTCATCCATTCTTAATTAAATTAATTATTAATATTTATTATGTGTATGATTAATTAAAATATTTTTTACTTAGTCACACAAGAATGTAAAAGCTAATAATTGTTGTTTTATTATGCTATTTATTTATTAGAATAAATAAGACATGTGGTCATGCATGTTAGTTTGTTTTGATTCAGTCAACACCTAGAACTAGTCATTAGATAAATCCCTTATTATTAGGGATATTTTACTTTTCTGTTAGCAGCTTTTGTAAGGCTATATAGCCATGGTTTTCTTATTTCAATAAACAAGCTTTTTCTCCCCAATTTTCATACGTTTTTCTTCCAAATACTTAGCCTAAATTAACATCTAGCATCAGAGCCCTGAAATAGGGGCCTGGTTATTAAGAAGCCGCAGCTTCTAAGCTTATTGCAATAAGCTCTCATGGCAACAGAAGGAGGAAGTTTCATTCAACCATCAATTCCCAGATTTGATGGCCACTATGACCACTGGGCTATGTTAATGGAGAATTTCTTGAGATCGAAGGCATATTGGAGTCTTGTTGAGAATTGGATCACTCGCTCCCCAGAAGGCATCGCTCTCAATGAGACACAACTCAAGGGCGTAGAAGATCAGAAGCTGAAATATTTAAAAACTAAAAATTACTTGTTCCAAGCCATAGATCGGGCAGTGCTTGAAACAATTCTGAATAAGGAGACTTCCAAGGACATATGGGATTCAATGAAAAAGAAGTACCAGGGCACTGCGAGGGTGAAACGGGCACAACTACAAGCTCTTCGCAAAGAGTTTGAAATGTTACAGATGAAGGCAGGTGAGTCTGTTAACGATTATTTTGCTAGAACACTACTCGTGGCCAATAAGACGAGGATTCATGGAGAAAAGATGGGCGATGTTGTTATTATTGAAAAAAATTCTCAGATCTATGACAACAAAGTTTGATTACGTTGTATGCTCAATTGAAGAGTCTAATGAAATCGATGATTTATCAATTGATGAGTTGCAAAGTAGTTTGCTCGTGCATGAACAACGAATTGTTGGCCATGCTATGGAGGAACAAGCATTGAGAGTCAGTCATGAGCCATACTTTCCTGGAAATGGCAGAGGCCGTGGCATTTATGGAGGTCCAAGAGGGCGAGGCCGAGGTCGAGATAGAGGCTGGGGTAGTTTTGACAAATCTAGAGTGGAATGCTACAATTGTCATGAAATGGGCCATTACCAGAGTGAGTGTCCGAAAAATATGAAAGTGAATTTTGCAGAGGCTGATGATGAGATGTTACTAATGACCTGCTTCGAGAATAAGGAGAAAGTAACATTTACACCTACAGAGTATGGCAAACAAGTGTGGTATCTTGACTCGGGTTGTAGTAACCATATGACCAATGAAAGAGCATACTTCTCCAACTTAGATGAGAACTTTACGGAGAAAGTTAAACTCGGAAACAACTCAAGCTTATGTGTTAAGGGTAAAGGCGATATCAAGATGGAGGTGAATGGTGCAATGTATCGATTCACGAATGTGTTCTACGTACCCGATCTCTCCAGCAACTTGATCAGTGTTGGTCAACTTCAGGAGAAGGGGCTTTCTGTCCTTATGCACAAGGATAAATGTTCGATTCATCACCCTGAACGTGGGCTTATAATTCAAGTTGGTATGGCGGCAAATAGAATGTTTCCTATATATGCCAGGAAACCTCCATCTTCTAAAAAATGCTTCCAGTCCTCTACAGTGGATAATAATTGGTTGTGGCATTATAGATATGGCCATTTAAGCTTAAGCGGCTTAAAGACTCTACAACAAAGACAAATGGTTATCGGATTACCTCGTTTGACGGAGCCTTCATCAATATGCAAAGACTGCATGGCCGGAAAGCAACATAGAGAACCTTTTCCACAAAGGAGCTCGTGGAAATCTACACACGTCCTTCAGCTCGTGCACTCGGATATATGAGGTCCTATAAATCCCATCTCTAACAGTGGTAAGAAGTACTACCTAACTTTTACAGATGATTTTAGTAGAAAAAGTTGGGTGTATTTTCTTTCTGATAAAGCTGAAACATTTGATATGTTTAAAAAATTCAAAGCTTTTGTTGAAAATGAATCAGGACAACGTTTAAAAGCTTTACGCACTGATAGAGGAGGGGAGTATACCTCTCGTGCATTTAATGAATTTTGCAAAGACCATGGCATCAAAAGGCAGTTAACTGCCTCTTACTCACCTCAGCAAAACGGGATTTCCCAGAGAAAAAACAGGACCATCCTCAATATGGTACGTAGCATGCTTGCAAGAATGTGTGTTCCCAAAACATTATGGCCAGAAGCTGTTAAATGGAGTATCCATATTCTAAATAGATGTCCAACATTTTCTGTACAGAACATGACTCCGGAAGAGGCGTGGAGTGGAACTAAACCAGGAGTAGCTCATTTGAGGGTTTTCGGTTGCCTAGCTTATGCACACGTTCCTGACCAATTAAGAGGTAAACTTGAAAATAAAAGTATTCCATGTGTTATGCTTGGAATTAGTGATGAGTCGAAGGCATATAGACTATATAATCCTATTACCAAAAAGATTATTATAAGTTGTGATGTTGTTTTGATGAAAATAATTGGTGGAATTGGCCGGTCAGAATATGAAGAACCTCAATTACCTATGGATGTATAGGATGTTAGCAAAGAGCAGGCTGAATAAACATCGAGCGGTAATCCAGAACATCAATCATCTGATGATGAACTTTCAGGGGAAGAAACGAATCAGCCCATTCACCAGTCCAGTAGGCCAGTGAGAACAAAAAGAGCACCTAGATGGCTAACGGATTATGTTAGCGGAGAAAAATTAAGTGAAAATGAATCTAGTGCTCATCATATATTATTTGCAGACACTGATCCAATTATATTTAAGGATGCAGTGTTGCATACTAAATGGAGGCAGGCTATGGATTCCGAAATAAAAGCGATTGAGAAAAACAACACTTGGGAACTAACTGAGCTTCCAGATAGTGCAAAAACAATTGGCGTGAAGTGGATATACAAAACCAAATTCAATGAAAATGGAGAGGTGAACAAGTACAAAGCGAGGCTTGTGGTGAAGGGATATGCACATGAGTATGGAATAGACTACGCAGAGGTTTTCGCTCCAGTCGCTCGACATGACACTATTCGAATGGTGATCTCCTTAGCAGCTTCGAATGGATGGACTTTGCACCAACTTGACGTCAAATCGGCTTTTCTCCATGGAGAACTAGAGGAAGAAGTGTTTATCGAACAACCGCCGGGTTATATCCAGAAAGGAAAGGAGCATAAAGTGTATAGACTGAGGAAAGCCTTATATGGCTTAAAGCAGGCTCCGAGAGCCTGGTACAGCCGTATAGAAGCTTATTTTTTGAAGGAAGGGTTCGCTAAATGCCCCTTTGAGCATACTTTGTTTATCAAAAAAGGAGCAAAAGGTACGTTACTTATAGCCTGTTTATATGTCGATGATTTGATTTATACAGGGAATGATGAAAGTATGTTTAACGAGTTTAAAATGTCTATGATGAGCGAATTCGAAATGACCGACTTGGGAAAAATGCATTATTTCTTGGGTTTGGAAGTTAAACAAGGAGTTGATGGGATCTTTGTTGGGCAACAAAAATATGCACATGATATACTTGAAAGATTTCACATGAGTGCTTGCAACTCAGTTGTCAATCCTATTACATCAGGCACTAAGCTTATTAAAGAAGATAGAGGAAAGGTAGATGAAACTTATTTCAAGCAAATAGTGGGTAGCTTAATGTATATAACAACAACGAGGCCGGATTTGATGTTTGCTGTTAGTCGAATCAGTAGGTTCATGAGCTCACCAACTGAGAATCACCTTCTTGCTGCCAAAATAATTTTGAGATACCTTAAGGGTACAATTGATTATGGATTATTCTACAAAAGAGGTAATGGAGGAGAGTTAATGGGTTATAGTGATAGTGACTACGGTGGCGACATAGAAGATCGAAAGACCACGTCTGGATATGCATTTAAAGTTGGTTCAGCTGTTGTTGCTTGGTCATAAAAAAAACAGCCCGTGGTTACTTTATCGACGACTGAAGCCGAATTTATTGCTGCCGCTTCTTGTGCATGCCAAGCCGTATGGATGAGAAGATTTTTGAAGGAATTAAATTGTGAACAACTGGATGCTACTACAATCTTTTGTGACAATAGTTCTACTATCAAATTGTCAAAAAACCCAGTGATGCATGGAAGGAGTAAGCATATTGATATTAGATTTCACTTTCTTCGAGATCTTGCAAAAGAGAAAGTCATTGAACTTGTTCATTGTTCAAGTGAAGATCAAGTGGCAGACAGATTCACTAAGCCACTAAAGGCTGATGCTTTTATCAAGATACGAGAGCTTCTTGGCATATGTTCAAAGTCTGATGTAAACTGAATTGTGTATTCAATTTAGGGGGGGGGTGTAAAAGCTAATAATTGTTGTTTTATTATGCTATTTATTTATTAGAATAAATAAGACTTGTGGTCAAGCACGTTAGTTTGTTTTGATTTAGTCAACACCTAGAACTAGTCATTAGATAAATCCCTTATTAGGGATATTTTACTTTTCTGTTAGCAGCTCTTGTAAGGCTATATAGCCATGGTTTTCTTATTTCAATAAACAAGCTTTTTCTCCCCAATTTTCATACGTTTTTCTTCCAAATACTTAGCCTAAATTAACAAAGAATGCATCTGCTTTGTCGATGAAAAGGAGCAAACCCCTGTTCGATTTCTTAGCCCAATCGAACAATTGGTGTATCTTTGTAACTGCCTGAAAAAATTGACCTTGTTTCTCTCTATTTCCAAAACTGGACTATAAGGTTGGTCTGAGTCGTCCAAGGTGGCGATTTCTAGTTTGGATCTGAGGTGTCCACGGCGGCGGCGAATGCAGTGGGGTTTTTCGAGGCAAAAAAGTCCCTTAAAGCATCTCGTGATACTCACGCGCGGGTTGTGCAGTTCTTTTTGTAAATTTTGGGATAAAATGACATAAACACCCTTTTATACATAAATTTATATTAATTTTCATGTAATTATAAATAATTTAAAAACAAAGGACTAAATAGCAATTTTCAAAATCTTAAAATTCTGATCATTTTTGTAACACCCCACCTTTCCAAAACCCGAAAACCCTAAAACCCGAGACTAATATTTCTAACTCGAGAACCTTTGGCAATATTATTGCATGATATTAATTATATGCATTACGTGAATTTAATTATGTGACTTACGTGAAAATTACGTACGCTATTATATGTGTGATTTATATTTTCGTAAATTGAAATACCAGGAATTTCGTGAATTACGTGACTTATATGAATAATTGCGTATCTTATTTATTTGATAAATTATTTTTATATGTTCGAAACTTGGTGAATTATGTGGATTATATATATATATATATATATATATATATATATATATATATATATATATATATATATATATATATATATATATATATATATGCATACATATGTACATTTTGTACATGCATATAGACAGGGGCGATATATATATATATATATATATATATATATATATATATATATATATATATATATATATATATATATATATATATATATATATATATATATATATATATAATACTTTTTTTTTTATTTTTTAGCCTACCCAATTACATTATTTTATCCACTTACTTTTACTCTACTTAAGCCCACTTATTCAAAGCCGCCTCACTTCTCAAAGCCCCTCATGTCATCTTTTATTTCCTAACTTCGCTCTCGTTCTTTGAAAAAGAAAAAAAAAAAACACTTTGTTCTATTGCATAATCGTACTAATGGCGGTTAAATTGCTATCTCGCAGCAGTCAATTAATGTTTGAGGTCTTTTCTTTCATCTTAATTTTCATAATAAATATTAATTAAAAGTCCATTGTGTAAATTTCATAATCGACTTGATATTCATATTTCTTTTTTATAGCTATTTAACTTTCGCGATTCACTTTGGTATTATCTTTTAAAAATGGATGGAAAAAAAAAAATTCATATCAAATTTCCATCTTAAATTTCTTTGATAGCAAAAAATTTTTCGGGGGCTCTGCCCCCGAACCCCCGGTACGTTTAAGCCCCCCTCACAAATGATTCTGGCCTCGCCACTGCATATCGATATACACCTATACCTACTATTACATGCATCATATACATATTTGAATATATATATATATGTCCGAAATGTGTGTGTCCGGATTGTGTGTGTGTGTGGTGTTTATGCAAGTTCTATTTATATTAATAAAATATTTAGTAATAAGCATGCATGCCTTTACACTTGCCACCCCCTAATCATTTTCACTAATTCTACACTCCACACTCTCATTAGTAAGATGAAGAGACACCTTCATCTTTCTTCTTCCAACACCTCAACCATTACTTGTCTTCCTCTCCCTTCCCCACCGAAGCAAATCACCACCACCACCATCGGCCTCTCCCCTCTCCACCTCACCTCCCATTTTCAAAGAAAATCCCAAAAATAAGATGAAGGTTCCCTATTTAACTCTTGCCATAGACTACTCCAAAAATACCATCAAAACCACTTGCCTCCTTACGCGAGATAACAACTCATCCCTCCTTGAAGCTCACACCATTTCTTTCACAATCAAGGTAGCTTGGTTGGATTTCGGTGCTTGAAAGCCTCCCTTCCTTCAATTGTTTTCTTTTTTCGATTTTAAGGTAAGAAATTTCGATTTCTTGCTGCAATTAAAGGGCATCAATAGTTATTGAAATGGTTTTCATAAAATTTTAAAAGATTGGGAATGATTTCGAAAATTTAGGGCTTTTTGGGGAAAAATGGAAAATGAGTGTTTCTTGTTAATTTCTTGTTCTTGCATGCACCATCTATGTTGATAGTGGGTAGATACAACTTTTATTGGCCAAAAGCATTAAAATTTTCGGATTTCAAAAAGGAGTTTCAAGAAAAATGAATTTTTGAACTTTTATGGGATTGCATGTGTAGATCTTCAAAAGTTTTGGGTCAATCTGTAATTTTTGTAAAGTCAGTCCTAAAAGTGTTTTCAAAGCTGTTTTCCAGCATTTATTGAACAAATATTTCGGATTTAAAGAAGTTTTGTAAGAAAAATTGATTTTTGAAATTCTAGTAGTCTTGCATGTGTAGATCTAGAGATTTTTGGGTAAAATATGTAATTTTCGAAACTTCTGCATAAAGTAACTTTTCAACTTCTTTTTCTGCATCTAGTAAAGTGGAATTTCAGATTTGTTAGGGATTTTCATGAAAAAAATGGATTTTGAACTTTTAGTGTGGTTGCATGTGTAAATCTTCAAACTTTTGGGTCAAAACTGCAATTTCCGGAAAATTTTCACTTCTCAAGTTTGGATCTGTTTTTCCCGCAAGTATTAAATGGGAAAAAAAATTATTTACAAGTTTTCAAAGTAATTAAAGTTATATTAGAAGTTTTTGACCTTTAAAAGAAAAATGGAAATTTCTAGTTTTAATTTCAAGAAAATTCGAAACTTTGGGGGAATTTAAAATAAATTTCAGAATTTGGAATTTGGGTCAGTTAGGAGTTCTAGGATTTAAATTGGGAATTTTTTGAATTAGTTTGCTATTATTTCGAAATTTAGACATTTTGCATGCCATTTGTTATGTTTTGTGCCTTTACTTTCATGTCTTTAATTTAATATCTATGAGTGATGAGATTTGAGATATTATACCTTTAAATGGCTGCAAATATGTGGTTACTAGTGTTGGAATTTATGAGAATTAATTATTACCTAACTGTGGTAATAAGCTCATTAAATAAAAGGTGAAAAAAGTGGTATTTGCTTTACATGCATGGCTTCCTATTAAATGTTGATGTTTCAATGTGTGGTTGCATGTGTGTGTGTGCTGAATATGTGTGAATGTGTGTACTGATTGTGCATGTGAGGTGTGCCGTGTGTGGTTGTGTATTTATGTGTGGGAATTTGGGGATATTTACCCAATTTATAATTATGTGGTAAATTGTGATATTTATGTGATTTTGTGGCACTTGATTGACATTTGTGATGTTTATGTGTGGGTCTTAAGCATAATTTCGAAAAGTTGCATAAAAAGTTTTTTTTTTAAATTGAAAGATTAATGGAATACCGGGTAATAAACAATTCGGATATAGTGGGCCGGTATCCAACTAGGATGATGTGTGTTGTGGTTTGATTCCACTTAGTGAAAACGGGCTCGTAACAGGTTTATTACTCGAGTACAGAAATTAATCTTTCACGGATCCGATAAAACGAAAAGTGTGTTTTTCATGATTTTTACAAAAAGGGGCATTTTAGTCATTTTGCATAAGTACGTGATTTTGTTTGAATAATGTGTTTTCGTGAGATATGTGATTTGACCGATTGCCTTGTGTTGTTGTACGGAACGTGGTTAAGAATGGGTATATAATATTACATATTATGTATAACGTATTTTCAAAGTTCGATATAACTCGGATTTCTTACTGAGCTTATTAGCTCATATAGATGTCTTTTAATTGCAGGTAGTAGTAATCCTCCATCGGGATAGACCGAGTAGTGGATCGAGGTCTTGCCCGGAATTTTGGAAGACGCACGAGGACCTATGAACGATGCTATATAATTTGGGTTTTCTTTTGGTGATGTAATATTAAACCGTAATATTTTCTTTTCGTACCTTTTGAACTCATTTCCGGTATAAATCGTACTTAACCCGATTATAATATAGTAAGCTTCGTAATTTTGCTATTCTCATGCCTCTGTTTGTGATTTCCAAATTATTCACCAAAATAACCTTTCAAAACTCTGATTTCTCCTCGAACCGAAAAATCGATAGTGATAGTGTAGCACTCGAACGAAAAACCTCCTCTCGAAACTTATTTCCAAACGAAACCTTTAGTCGACTAAAAGTTATCTAAGAAAAGTCCTTTTTTGTGCAAAGTTTTCATTTCCTAAAGGAAGATATTTTGATAATTGCATTTTCGCCCCATTCCAAAGTTTTAAAAATTACAAAGAGATCCTTTGCTTCCGCTAGTTTAATAAATGGGAGATGATATTCGCGGTAGCAAAATTACAAATGCGGGTTTAAAAAATCCACTATCTACCTATCTTTCTCTCTCTACAATTTTATTTTTAATAGCTTTTATATTACAAATCGTTCCAAAACACATGTTATTGTAGCGATTTGCAAAGAAAAATGAGTGCATCGAATGAGGATTGAGATACGGAACCCAATGAAATAAAATTTGTTCGTTTTTGTTATATAAATCGCGAAAACGCGACTCACGACCAAACCGGGCGCTATAAAGTCGGATTCACGCCCCGTTTGTGCGCGCAAAAGTATTTCCTGCAACCGGTTTGGGCGCGTAACACAACTTTCCGCGCTCGGTTTGGGCGCGCGCGCAGACTGATTTAATAAAAAAAAAATTGTGCTGATCAACCAGGTTACAACCATTTTAATAATTAGTACTTATTTAATTTTATTTATTCATTTCCTTATACTGGGCTAAAAATTAATATATACACGCTGCCGCCGAGACTCAAACACAGGTCGGTTGTGTAACAGATATGGCGCCTGACCAACTAGGCCAGAGCGAGTTTGTTTACTAATAGTTACTTAAATATAATACATCATTTCGTTTATACTGGGCAAAAAAAAAAAAAATTGAACTGGACGACCGGTCCAGAACCGGCGTCTGGACCGAACGCCCAAACCAATTTTCCACGCCCAAAATGGGCGTGTGAAAGCAGATTCCACGCCTGGTTTAGGCGTGGAACTGCTTTCACACTCCCATTTTGGGCGTGGAAAATTCGAAAACCCAACACTAAAAACAACCCTAAATCGCGATTTTCTGGGGATTTTCACATGATTAAACACCAATTCAATATATATTACTACTTTAGATAATTAATTACCTATCAAATTGACAAGATTTTTGGATTTGGAAGGATTTGTGAGAGAGGTTGAGGATTTTTGTGAATTTGGGGGCTTTTGGGGTTTGGATGAATTTGGGAGTCTTTTAGAGAGAGAAAGAGAAGATTATTGTGAACGACATTCGTAATTTTGCTGCCGCGTAAATCATTTCAGTTAATAAATATTCCGATAAACCGGTTCGATTTATCGCCCGACTAGAAGGGGGTGCTACAATCTTCTTTCTCCCTCCTCCTCTCAACTCTGCTTCTTGGTGGAAAAAAAATTCCAGCACCTTTGAAAAAAAAAATAATGCTTTGGCCGTCTGAGACCTGCCGGAAGACAAAGGAACGGAGATGGGTTTGGACCTTGTCGGCGGAATCGAAGTAGGTGAGGGTGGCGTTTGGGGAGTTTCAGACGATTAGTGATTGATGATTGGTTGGCGTCAAGGTTGGTGGCGGATTGGAGTTTCAGAATGTTAGGGCTGATGTGTGCGTAGTATGTGTTTCAACCTGCGTTTAATAATATTTTGGAAAATTACAATTCAATCCTCTAATTTAAGTTTTAGAAGTTTAGTAAAATTGCAATTTGGCCTCTATTATATATTAATTCTAATTTTATGTTATTAATTGAAGGGTATATTTATCTTTTCATCTTTGGTCAATTACTAAAATAACAATAGGTGCAGTGCAGTGAGCTAATAAAAAAATTATATAGGGGTGTTGTCGCTAATTTTTATAACACAATGATTTTTTTAGCAATTGAGGATTAAATAGGGGTAGTTTTTGCAATTTACTCATTATTTAAAAGTTTTGCGGACGTTTTTAGTAATAACGAAAATGCGTTTCCACCAAAAAAAAATCCAAACCCCGTTTTAAATGAAGACTCGGGATTATCTACGCTTAATAAAATCTTAAATCTTATATTTCTTTTTCACATCTAGTGGTGTTTTAATATTTTTTTTGTAGATGCTAATTCCATACTAAAATAAATTTATAGCCCGTAATATAATTTGTAGAATGTTAATTCAGATTGGAACTTGTAAATTATATATAATTTATTGATACAAGTATGTAATTGACGATAAGTATGTAAGTTAAAATTTTTAATATTTTTTTAGAAATTATGGATATACCTATACATTTTGAATATTTAGACGTTCCCCACATTCCTTCATCCAAGTTTTTTGAAAATAGGTCTTATGTCTTTTTCAATTTTGTTTGATTAAAGTTGCTCACATTAAAAAAAAACAAAACTACTTATTGCAGCCTCCAAAAAAAAGTAGGAGAGTTGATACCTACTCTCTACTATTAGAGTTGACTGTTGAGGTCTAGGGTTCAAATCCTTCCCCTCCCCTACTTCCCCATTGTAACAAGATTTGTTTCTCATCAAAGTTGATTTTGTCTCATCACACGACATGGGTTTGTATTAATTAGAAATGCGTGATCTATGGGATATTTTTTAATAAGTAAGAATTAAACACATGTCAAAAATAAGAAATTCATAGAGTAGAGAGCCAACGCATATTGTTGTTACATCTTGTTTGAATTTTATGAAGCTCTTCAAGTTGTGTTAGAGTTTAGTTTGGTATGCAACTGAGTCAAGATTAAACGAGATTTAATCAACTGATCAAACATGAAGTAACGACGTGTTCATGCTTGATCTGTTATGTTAACAAAACCGAGTTCAAATATGCTTTAAAATAACAAATGATCTCGAATCAAGTACATACTTAGATTGACTCGATTTTCAGCCCTACATGTGTAGTATGGGGCCGAACATTGTTACTTACAAATAGTTACGCCTTTGTTCACCCACTTATTCAACAACCACAAATAAATACGCAAAACTAAACAAAACAATGTTAGTTCACGACCCGATTACGTAAAAAATAATACTACTTAATACCAAGGTTGTAAAAAGCGGTAATCGGGTCCAACTCGGTCAGGCACTGACTTACGATTAATCGGTGCGGCGGTGATTAATCGGTGATAAATCGGAAATAAATCGGTTTTTAAAATTAAATATAATATATTTCTAAATATTATTTATAAATACTCCAAATATATATAAGAAGATATTTAAATATAGTTATATCTCCATCATGTATATCCTAATAACATAATAAAAGTTTAATAATCATAAGATCATAATACATAAATATTCTTATAAAATATAAATAAAAAAATATTTTTTTGAATTTACATTTATTCTTGAACATTTCTGGCATACATCATTAATTATTTAACAATAACAATTAACATAAACAAAATAAGGCATAAACTCATATTTTCTTTTATTAAAATCCAACTTTTATTTTGAATTATAAAAAGAAAAAAAAAACCGATTTTTAACCGATTTTTGCCACCGAGTTTGACCCGCCTTAAAGGTTTAACCGCCTCAGACCGCCTCACAGGCAAAAAACCGATTTTTCAAACCTTTACACTAAAATCGTAAAGGTTTTTGACCGCCTCTGCCGATTTTTAGAACACTGCTTAATATTCCACCGTACTAAAAAGTGGTCCAAAAGATTAGTGAAGTTGTAATTCATTTATTAAAAAAAAAACTAAAAAAGTATAAGTAATTAGAACATGCAAAATAAATTCAATTTTACTACATGGCCATCAAATAACACCTAAACCTCGTAGAAATTTAAGTTTGTGCACTAAATTAGTGTTGGGATATATTAAAGCGGAATGACGAGACTACCCTTTTAAAACGCATTATTCTACCTAGAAAATAACAATTGGGGCAAATATCCAATGCATTTTGTTTTTCAAGGGGAGTTTTCATTTTTATGTTTGTAGAGGGTTTAATTAGTGCAAAAACTTAATATTTTTTAGGGGGTGAAGTGCATTTTTGCCCTACTTTTTTTTTGGGTAAATAATGAAAATTGAGTTCCACACAATTTAAATGAGACTATACCATAACATGGTTGGTTACTTGGTTATATTAGCAAGAAACAAATTAGTACATTCGTTAACTCAATTGATGTAATAATACGAGGAATTGATGAACTAATTGACAGACAAGTATTAAAAAGGTACTTTACCATACCATTATGATCAATCAAATGTGACAGAAACGCTTAAGTATCAAACTAACTCAATTCTTTATCGGGATCATCTTCGTTTAATTACTCCACGTCGTAAGTAAAGTTGAGCATCGTCTATATATATTCTGCAAATGTGGATTTCAAATCACAAAAATTTTAAATACATCTCATTAAAAGTCATTCGAAATCCCTCAAATTAACTACGAGCCACTGCGTTTGCGAATCTAACCCATGAACTTATACCCTCTATCAAAATTGGAAAAATGAAATGCCTACATTAGCGGTTTTGGGGATAATAAGGCGGACGTTCCTCGGGCTTGCAAACAAGGCATACTTCACGTTCGCCGAACAAACCTTCGTAAACCTCAGCAACTAAAGTGAGGGCATCCGAATCATCTTGGCCAGAAAGTTTGGCTTCGAAGGTCATACTGTATAAGACACCCTGGCAAAGGTATCCGGTTGAGCTAACCACGTCCACAAAACGGTATTCTTTCGACTGCACACACACACACACACACACACACACACACACACACACAAAAAAAAAAGATTTATCATAAAATAAGTAAAAGAAAAAGAAAAGAAAAAAAAATTGTTCAAGGGCAGAAAAACAAGCATACTTTGACTTCATTGTAGGCATCAATAGCTAGGTTGGCATAAGATTAGAGTTTTGATTTGAGTTCTTCTCCGCGCGGAATTCCGACTGTAGAGCTCGGGGAACCTCGGACATAGTTGTTCACGATACCACAACCGTCCTGGAAATTGAATAGTAGATAGTAAATTAATTAATTAACAGAGCAGAATAAGAAATAATAAATTAGGGTTTGAAGAAATTTATTTAAAAAAAAGGAAAAAGAAAGCGAGAGAGACGAACATCTTCGTCATCCATATTAATTAGGTCCTCATCGAGATCATAATAAGCAATGTCATTCTCATCAATATCCTGAACTTGTTTTTTCGAAAATAACTGTTTCAGAAATTTTTTCTTAATTTCCTCATCATCGTCCTCCTCAATATCATTCTCATCAATTTTCCGATCCTCATCGTCGTCAAATAACCCGTCCAACACAATTTCCTCCTCGTCATCGTTAATTTTGCGTTGTTTAGGATTCTTAATGTAAACGTCGTCGTCGATCGATATATTCCTCGAAACTCTCTTTCCGTTTTGTTTCGGTTTCTCCTCCACCTCAAAATTTTCACCTTTCTTGGCGTCGGCGTCAGTCTCTCTCGGTTTCTCAAGCTCCTCTGTTTCCTTCTCTTTCAATTTTCCAACTTTCATGGCGTCGCCCACAGATCCACACACAATCCATTCCTCTCTCTCTATATATCACCAATCGATCCGGAAAGCTCTAATCGTTTTTTTTCCCTCTTTTGAAAATAGAAGAAAAAGGGTTAGAGAAAAAAAAAATTAGGGAAGAGTTGGGCGAAAGAGGATAAACAATTATCACTTCTCTTGATCCTTGCGCTTCTTCGTCTCCGATTTTGAAACCCTAATGCCGCGTTTTTTTTTTTGCTAACTTGCGCTTCTTCTGATTTTGAAACCCTAAGTTTGCTTTTCACTAACTTGCGTTCTCGTAGACATATAGTGTTTTTTTATACCACGTTTGACATTGGTATAAATAAATACTTGGGAAAATTGTATTTTGGTCCTCTATGTTGGCATCTTTAGGTATTTAACCCTTTAACTTGTTTCAGTTTTACATGCAATAATTTTACAAATATAGTATTTTTAGTCCTCTTTTGCATGAATCTTTAATTTTATGACGTGAGAAATATTACTTGACGCATCTTACTCATATGAACGCTTAAAAATTAGTGTAAATAGCATTTACATCCCCTGTGGCATGCACTTTATGCAAATAATCCCTTATACTTTCAATATAGCACATTATCCCCTTGTATTTTAATATAGACACATGAACCCATTAAACTTTCAAAAACGTTTTCTTCATAATGAGCATGGTTATTTACCAAGTGAATACCATAAGGGGCTTACTTGTTTATATGAAAACTATGTACAAGGGGATCTTATGCACAAAATTCAAACTATAGAGGGATCACGTGCTTATATTGAATGTACAAGGGGGCCATGTGCTCAAAGCTCAAACCACAGGGGGGGATAAGTGCTATTTATCCTAAAAATTATAAATTCGACATCTAACTTACGTGAACATCTGAAAATGAATCCTTGTGATTTTTCAAAACCCCAATGCGAAGATGTTTTTGCACCGATGAAATTGAAAATTTTGATTGTCAACTTTGTTTTTACATCACATCAATTTATAACAAACCGACATTCAAATTAAATTCGGTGTTGATAAGAATACATTTGAAACACAATAAATCATTCACACTACATCATGAATTGAATATTTCAAATTTAATGTGGGTAATTTTATTTTCTATTAGTTATTTATTTATTTATTTATAGGGTGCAAACTAACAAATTAATTTTTTTTTTCTACCTCCAAAATAATTTCAAGCGTACAAAAAAAAAAAAAATCAAAACAAAAAATCATAATGAATCATATATTCTTAAAAAAAAAACCAGTCTCACTACTACTAAAAAAACAAATTATGCTACCACTAGACCATGTGAGCTTTTGTGTTAAATATCAAGTATTAATATGAGTACCGTTATTTTCACCTTTAAATTATCTCAATTCATCACCAACTTTGTATAAAATATCATAAATGTCCTTTAAATTTGTCACCATTTTCCATTATATTCACTTAATCTTCACATGTTCTAAGTTATTTCTTTTTATTTTTGCAATGAAAGCTAAAAGGGTAAAAACAAATTGTGTTGAATAAAATGTAACCCATGTTTTAAATTTTATTCCACCGAAAATAACAATATAAAAAATCTCAATTTTTTTTTTAAATTTATTTCTATATAAACGCTCTTAGTTATTTCTCCAAGAACATGAATTCCCTCTCATTTCGGGTGTTTTCTCCAACGAAGGTGTCGTTCACTTAAGGTGGAAATGGTGGGATTTTATAGTTAAGATTCTAGGGGAAAATGGTGGATTTTGTGTAAATATTCTAATTAGTTTAGTGGTGGACAATTTATGATTTTGTACAATATAGGTGAAAAGAGGAAACATGGGTAAAATAGGAAATATATTTAATTTTGGTGGTGAAATAAGATATTTTGAGGGTAGAAATACCGAAAAAGCATGTATCTATAACATTTATGGGAATATTAGCAATAACCCCCTCATCTAGTAAATGTAGTTAAGGAAAACCCTCCTCCCAAAAATAATTAGAGAAAACCCCTTTTATTATTAGCTTAGATAATTAATAAATGTAATATCTTAATTATACCCCTACTCCTAACCCTAAATTTTAACATGTTATCTTACGCCGCTTCTCTTCTCTCTGCTTTATTCTCTCTTCTCTCTTCTCTCATCTCGTTCTTTCTTCTCTCTCTTTCTCTTTTTTTTTTTTTCTCTCTTCTGCTCTATTCTCTCTTCTCTCTTCTCTCGTCTCTCGTTCTTTCTTCTCTCTCTCTTCTTTTTTTTTTTTTCTTTTTTTTTCTTCTGGATCTCCTTATTCTCTGCTAGATCAGAATTCGACCGGCATCGTTAAATAATGCTCCGACGAATTGGCCGACATATTGGGTGAAGAACCGCTGCAGCCATCAGAATTGGACACAACCCTTTTCTCGTTCTGGATTGAACGAGAAGGAGCCTTCCCATTTGAAATATTTGTGGCATGTTTCCCAAGGGCAAACAACCATCCATCACTCCGACCAATTCCAGCCTCAATTGCTTTTGTCTGGTTCGAAACCAGCTAGTGTTACCTGTTGCCTTGACCTTGTCTTCCATTGCATTAAAGAAATTATAGATCAACTATGATTTTTGTCTATTTTATTGGTAAATAATAATCTTTTGCGACGGCGTGGGATACAGATGTGTGGTGTGGCGACGTTGTGGTGCGATGGGGAGGCAGATCTAGGGTTTTTTGGTGGATTGGGCGGAGGACGGCGCGTGTAGAGAAATTCGCGCAAGTTGGAACCTTAATCGACTATGTACATATTCAATAGTCGATTAAGCTAATCGACTATGCTCTGGTAGTCGATTAAGGTTGATCGGCTCCAATATTTATTTTTGGATTTTTTGTTTATTGATTCCAATTGTATAAATCAATTATAATGTTTGTATATTTTTTGTATTTTGTAAAATATAGTTTATTTTGCATTTTTTTTGCAATTGTTATTTATTATGTTTAGTAGAAGATTCTTAATCGACTATGCTTCATCATATTCGATTAATATACCTGATATAGAAAAAAAAAATTAAAGAATTTTCTTAATCGACTATGAAGCATAGTCGATTAAGGCTTATCGACTATGCTCCATAGTCGATGAAGGAAACTGATACAGAAAATACAGAGAAAAAAAACGGAAAAAAAAAAAAAACGCTGAGCGCGTGACACAGTGATGATGCGGCGGGTGGGGGTAAGGCTGGAATATATAATGGCTGAAAATGGGTGTGGGCTTTTCTCAAATGGAGAGAAATATTTTGGGCCTCTCTCCATTAAAAAAAATAACGAGGGAGTTTTCTCAAAGAGCCCCAACATTTATATGTATTATAACCTCTCAACACAGTATACTCGTCACAATAATTTTAATTTTCACAATAACGTTATTGATTTTTTTTCTTTTTTACCATTTGTGTTTTGGTTTATTGTAACATTATTTTTATGGTAACATTAATTTTTAGGCGGCGGATATATGCAAGCTCATTTTTTTATTAGTTTAAATCCACATAAATGAGTTTATTAGTTCAAGCATGTAAATTAATTTAATTTTATTACATCAAGACCAAACAAGAAGAATATACCCTTATCAATAAATAATACCCAAATACAAACAAACTCTAATTTTAATTTGTTCAAGACAAAAAATTATAAAATAAAAAAGCTAAAAAAAAAAAAGAAAAAAAATAGAAAAAGAAATAGAAAAAACTCACAATTGCCGCCACCAGACCGCCGAGACATCGACCAGCGAGACCTCCACCGCGCCGGCGACGACCAGCGACCCACTCACCGCACCACCTCCACCGCACCATCACCACCACCACCCCACCACCACCAACAAGTCCATTTTACTAAACTTTTGTTTGTCAATTCAAAAACATTAATCGAGCATCGATTCTTGATAAATATACGTGGATGAATATTAATCTATGCTTACTTCTTGTTGGGTTGCAATGCTTTAGCCGATTTTGGAAAAAAAAATGAGATTGAAAATGATTTTTTTGTGTGTTAAACCGTTTTCCCAAATCGGTTTATTTAGACCGATTTTGTACACGAAAATCGGCGTCACAATGCCGATTTTTGTTAACCAAATCGGCGACACAACGGCGACTTTACAAGTCAAAATTGGCGTTGTAACGCCGTTTTATGATTTATGTTTTTTATTTGGTTTTGAATTTCATTAAGGGTAAATTAGTATTTTTATGTTGGAGGTCTTGAACTAATAAAAAAATGGGCTTGCATATATCCGCAACTTAATATTTATAGTAGCATTAATCTTTTCTTTTAAAAAAATTTCACAATAACATTAATTTTAATAGTAACATTATTTTTTTTCTTCACATTCTTTAACTCTAACATTGTTTCCACACTAATATTAAACATCACATTAACATTAAAAAAAAAGATTAACAGTGACATTATTTTTTTTTACATTTTTTTATTTACTCTATAATTAATTTCATGGTAGCATTAATTTACACGATAGTATAGGGTGTGCACGGGTCCTAAAAAATGGAATTACAAAAATCTAATTATATATATAATATAATTAAGAGTGTTAGTTCCCACAATGTCAATATTGCACAATACTCGAACTCATATATAATAATATATCATATTGAAAACTTATAGATGAAGATAGTAACTAAAAAAATAATATAAATGTATAATTACTATTATGGGTTCTAGCAAAATCAACAGTTCTTGATTTTAAGAACCAAATTTGTGGGTTTTCGACGAGTTTAGGCTAAACGGGTTTATTGCGGATTTAAAGTAGAACCCAACCTTCACGGGTCGAAACCCGTCTTAATTTTAAAAAGTTATTTTCTTTAATAATTTATAAATTTTACGCGAAATTATTTAGAAATTAAAATGAATGAGCAAGCGAAAAATTAAATGTAATATACGAGGAATTAATGAACTAATTGACATACAAGTACTTCTTAACCCTACCATTACGATCAATCAAATGTGAAAGAAACTCTTAAGTATCAACCCGGCCAACTCAATTCTTCATCGGGATCATATTCGTTTAATTATTCCACGTCGTAAGAAGAGTTGAGCACCGTCTATATTCTGCAAATGTGGATTTCGAATCACCAACATTTCAAATACATCTCATTAAAAGTCGTTCGAAAATCCCTCAAATGCAAACCCTTGCATCCAAATGCAGCCTTTGCGAGTGTACTAAATTCTGCAAAAGCAACACCAAAATACTTACCAATTCTCGGAGACTAATTTAGAACAAGGAACACCTTCGAAAACAAAAGAAATAA